>JAGDQP010011931.1:10584-33733 GCA_022664845.1 Lepisma saccharinum
TTTTATATGTTCTTTCTAGGCTTAATAGCTCGGTTAAGTTCGTTAATGAGCAAAATCGGTCGCCATCTTGGATAAAAAATTGCCGCCGAACCCATTGTTGTATAGAATACACAGCCTAAACCGCTGGGGCTATTGAAATCAAATTTGGCATAAAGGTACATCACTACTTTTTGATTACGAAAATGTTACCTAATGAGTTCAAAGACGCCATCTTGGATCCAAAATGGCGGAAGTAAGAAATCTGTTTTCCATATCGTTTAAGCTAGAGATACGAAATTTGACATAAAGGTGTATTGTCACTAGTAGTTCAAGAATATATTACGAAATGTTGAAAAAGTCGTCATCTTGGATCCAAAATGACCACCCAAAATCCCATTTTGCACACCGTTTGAGCTGGATAAATGAAATTTTACTTGAAGTTGTACCATCACAAGTAGGTCACGACAGTATAAAAAAACTTTCAAAAAGTCGTCAACTTGGATCCAAAATGGCCGCCCTAAAAACCCAATTTCCAAATCATTGAAGGTAGAGAAACGAAATTTTCTTTGAAGATGTATGACCAAGAGTAGGTTACAATAAATGGGGCAAACCTTCCTTTGGGGGCGCAGCCCCCCGTGGGAGGGTGCAGATGGATACCATGGTGGTGTAGTGCTGCAGTGAGATTTTGGTTAAGATAAAGGAGGCGCATCCTCTCAAAAGCACTGAAGTTGGGGGGCGAACCGCCTACGGAAGTCTGGGGGCAGCGCTCCAAGCGAAACAAAGCGAGTAATATATATATATATATAATGTCTTGTGAGGTATCGTTGAACAGCTCTTGATCAATAATCTACAAAACAATAAATAGTTTCTCGATAGCTCTCATATAAGGCGAGATTTGAATTTTTGAAAATAAAAAAAAAAAAAAACTTCGAGATCTACCTCAGCCTGTAGGCCTACCGAAAGGGATTTTTAACATTGAAACTCTTGTCTGCTTCAGCTATTGAACATGTATGATTGTGTTGAAATTTGGTTCAGAAAATCAGTATACTGCAAGACGTGTTCGTTAAGAGCACGAGGACGTGATGAATACGCAAATGCATATATTCATATCATTTTGACGAATATTTGGTATGTTCCGTTCCATTTATTTACTTTTTTCTACGACAACGCGTGATCGTAAAAAAATATGCATTCTGAGAAGTTAGGCGGAAGGGACATTTACGAGACAAATATGCATATAATAATCCACTATCGGACGTATCAAAACAATTTGCTAATATAAACCACAAATCGCACGTTCTCAAGAAAAAAGTTACAACTCAGAATTTTCCAATTTTCTTTTTTCGGAGGGGATGGGAGGCTCAAGAACATTAGAGAACCATTCCCCTTCTTTGACAAAAATGCCACTACATCGGTGGACTGTTGATAGCAGAAGTGTTTGACGGAATTTGTATATAGGTTCGCAAGTAATACGTCACTTGTTTTCCTCCTCCTGTGGAATTATAATCTTCTGAGTTGTAACACTTTCCTTGCGATTATGAGAAGTAAGAAAATCTAGAACTATTAGATTCACAACATAGATTTTCAGTCACTGAGATTATATGACTCATAGATTCACGTACTGTTGGATTGGCAATAAATAATAATGCTAGACGAACATGTTATCAGGGTCGCTATTTAGGTCCCTATTATCAATGCAAACTCTAGGGTGCGATGGCCTAGTGCTTCAGTGGAGATCCACCCTATCTTAATCGTAAAATATTTTGAAAGGAAGTGAATCAAACTTTCTATTACTTTTCAAGTCATGCCTGTATAATGAAAAATTAATACTAATTTCTAATAGACTAACTAATTACTGGTTGTGGTTGTTAGAAAAGTTCAGTTTTACATTGCTGCGTGGCTCCATAAAGAGCTTCAGTATTACGTTTAAAAGTGTTTTATATCATGAGAAAGAATGGGACTAAACATAATTTAAGTTTTTTTTAGATAATTCGCACTCACTTTTCTAGGCAGAACGTATGACTGACTGCTGTAAATTCTTAACTACAATTAAGTGAAAAATATATGGTGTCGGGAGGTGGATGCCGGTCGCGAACATCATTAAAACATCCAACATTGTTTCGTTAGAAATATATTTAAATATGTACAGCTAAACGAAAACGAAAGTAACTAGTTTAAAAAAATGAGATTTTGCTTATGTGGGAATAATATGTATTAGCCAAATAACTTGTTCAGTAGACACTGTGGTATTGTAATCGTTGTACAGTGGTAATTGCTAGTTTATAGGCTACTTTTGTGATGTACATCTCTTTATAATGTAATTAGTTAAAATGCTTGAGTCCACTTTATGCTCTATCAATAAGAGTATGTTATTAATTATACCTGATTAACGTAAGCAGTAACGCAAAATTCAAGAGAAACAGATATTCATCTGATCGATATTTTTTAAAGTACCAATAGAGTTGAATACTAATCTGGATTGAATAAGGTTGTGGAAACAGGTGAAAAAAAAAAATCTCGAAGTCCATTGATTTAACAGGCTGTCTAGTCCGCAAAACAAATACTGTATTTTTTATATTATCACTAATTTTCATTCCCTTTCGAAGTGAAAAAAACAACTACAGCTAGATAAGATTAACTTACAGGTTGTTTCATTAGTACAACAGTATTGTAGGAATTAATTCTCGATAGTGCAAGAAGGAAAATTGACTATGTCTTTGTTAAAAATTCTTATTTTCGGAGCTACAGATATCGTCAGAAGTGTTATAATATCTCAACAGGTTATTACGTAAACCATATCGGCTTACCAAATCACGTGCACCAATAGAATGTTTTTGAGCAACTTTTAAAATGAGGAGAGTAACCGTCAGCAGATTCATATACTTATCTACCCCTCATCGTCAGTTCCACCACAATGAAATCTTTTTATCGTAAATACCTTCTAAGGTTCTCTCCACCATCATAATTATTGCCCAAATACAATCTTTGGTTACAACTTCGTTATTACTGAAGCCGATATGGTTTACGTCATTTCTGTCGAGATATTACATGATTGACAATGCCGTAATAACTTTGGGTGCCTCTTGCTTCGAAGCTACACAGTATTTGAGAAAGATTTTATCTTCGTACTGTGGGAACTTATTCTGAAATATTGTCGTGTACTTTTGTAACACCCTGTATATTTGGATAGAAACTGCTACTTCGCCGAGTGGTCAACGCTCCCGCTTTCGATGTAATCAATCCTGAGTTCGATCCCCGATGGGGGTTCGCAAATGTCTGTGTTGACCTCTTCGGAAACTACTTGAAATAAGAAATAGGAACTAAATTGCGCTGCCCACGTAACATCTCTTAGAACGAAACTACCTTGCAGGTCAAGGTTCCATATGAGTGTCTAACCAAGAAGTTTTTATTTAGTTTTATTTGTTTGAATAGACTTATAGAGTGGACGACTATTTTCAACAACTTTGCTTTGGTTTATTCACTTTCGCTGTTTAAAAGTTTAAGAGAATGGTTCTCTTTTACTTTCAGGAGAAGATGGTTACTTCATTATGCGGCCGTCATCACAGACACAAAATCCCCTCACCTTAACTCTGTGGTATAATAATAGAGTGTATAATATTAGTGTACGGCATCGTCCAGATGGAAGATACGCCCTTGGAACGGAAAAGGTTAACGAACAGGTTTGTAGATTTGATTGTACCTAAGGGAAATGAAATTTGCTGCTAATTAAAAGTAATGAGAAGTGCAGAAAGCATATGTTTGTTAGGCTTTCGTTTTCTCCAAATCTTGGATAGTGAAGTTTTCGGTGTTTCTCATCCGCTTGTCCTTATTTGTATAGGAAAGGTTGTGTTTCACTAACTCGATTTCAATCCAAACTTATCTTGTAAGCTAACCAAACAGTTTGAGGACTTCCGGCATTAGCGCTTTTGCTTAGAGTGGTATTACCTGTCCTTTCGTTCTGTACTTTTCAATTTTATTACTCTGAAATTCCTTAGTTCCCATTTCAATTTCACGTTGTACATTTTCAGTATTTCAGCTTAATGAATAGCCTCCTATCATACTGTTCTAAATCATTTATCATCATCTCGAGAGTTTTCATTGATGCTTGCATGCTCGATAGTTAAGCATCAAACGCCCCCTTTGTCTTTTTTGTGGCTTCTTCCACTGCGATGGAGATGGCTTTAGTTAGCGAATCTCTGATCATGTCCTGTACCTTCACGCTGGCGAAAGAGAGAGCAGTTCTAAATTGTCTATTTTTTTCCATTCATTATTTGTGATGCCCATGGTTACGTAGTTTCACTAAACACAAATAAGTTAGCAGCTTGCACAGATGATTTGCAACGATAAAAAAGAAATTCACTAGACTTTGCAGCTTTAAAACATTTGAAAGCTCACATTCACAGTCACTTCATCATGGACACCCCTAGCAGAGAGCAGGAGAAAAGCACGTCCGTCCTCTACGACGGCTCGGAATGAAGACAATATTTGACGAAGGTTAAATATACAGGATGTCCCAGTCTTATATGCAAAAACTTCGGGAGATGATTTCGCACACCAAAATAAGAATAAAAGTTCCTATAAACGTGGGTCCGATTTCGGGAGCCCGAAGTCAACGTTATAATGGAAAGAAAATTAATAAATCAGAAACGATACATTAAATGAAAATTTCGCATACTGAAATTTGTTCCTAACAATATGGTGCATGAGTGGAGTGAAAAAAAAAACTGTCACCGGATTTCAGTGTTGCCAGCCTGGTATAACATTATGTTTTTTTTTAATAGCACTACGTGTTTTTATTGGTATGTAAGATCTTCTAGTGATGATAAAGAACATACCTCAAGCACAAACCGCAGTGCTGCAAACTATGGATGAAATATTTTCAGGAAAGTACTTAGTTTGTATAAAATCGCGAAAATCTTTCTTATTCATAGTTTGTAATACTGTAGTGTGTGTTTAACATGTGTTGTTTATCATCACTAGAGGATGCCAAATACCCAATAAAACGACGTAGTGCTATTTTTTTAAAAAATGTTATACCAGGTTGGTAATACTGACAATATGGTGACATAGTGTTTTCACTCCACATATGCACCATGTTGTTAGGAAAAAATTTCAGCAAGCGAAATTTGCATTCAATGTTTCGTTTTTGATTTATTGAGAATTATTCATTTTCTTTCCATTATAAGGCGTTGACTTCGGGCTCCAACTTGGAAACGCTGTATCTCCAAAACGAAGCGAGATCGGAGTCATGTTTATATGAACTTTTATTCTTATTTTGGTGTGACAAATCATCTCCCGAAGTTTTTGCATATATGACTGGTACACCCTGTATATTAAATGTTTCTAATTGTAAATTGTACTATTTACGTGTATATGTATAAGAATATGTGAAAATGTTCGATTAATTTTGTATTTTACTTGTTGATACAAAATTGCAATGTCCATTAGTATTATGGTGATAAATGGTACTAGTGCTGTAGAAAGTAAACAAGTGTTCATAGAAAGTATCTTGGATCATTTAAAGTATGACCCTCGTGCATCCACACATCGTTGCGCCCAGCCTACCAGTGCATGGAAGGATTTCTGGAAGTCGTTTTGTGTAATGCTGTTTTAAATCCTTGTCGTAGCCTTCTTAATAGTTGACACACCATCAAAGTAGGAACCTTTTAGTGCAGCTTTAATTCAGGAAATAAAAAATAAACTCACGGAACCAGATCCGGAGAATATTGAGGGTGGGACAACACACACACTCCATTTCGGTCCAAAATATCCTTCACAGTCAAAGCCTTGTGACTGGGGGCATTGTCATAAAGCAGACGCATCTCGATACTTGGGTCTCACACGTGTTATTCTTTGCATCAAAAACGTTTAAGTACTTGCCTTGTTCATCTTTAACTCTTCAGTAAGCATTCGAAGCGTAACATTTCGGTCTTCAGTAATGATTCTCCTAACTTTTTGTACAAATTCCTGTGTTATCACTGTCCTTGTTGCCTCCGGATGCTCGTTATCTTCAATTTACTCCCGTCCTTTACTGAAACGCCTGTTCCATTCAAACACATTCGTACGGGATAAACAATTGCCCCCATACACTTATTGCAACATCTGAAATGTTTCCACAGCAGTACGCGCACAAAACTTAACATTCGCTCTTTTGTCCATGTTAGAACCACGACACATGTCCACACTCAACAACGTCACATTCGGCAATGTCGCTTAAAGTCAACGAATTCTGCATCATTATTTATGAGATATCCCTCACTTGCTCGCACTACAGAACACTTGCACTTTGTCACCAACCAAGAAAAAACTTAGCCCCGATTTTAAATTGCCGCACTGTGAATATTAACACAATTTACGTAATTTCCTACATTTTCAGATATTTTCTTACAAATACACAGGTAGATAACATAATTTACAATTAAAACACACATTACATATGCATTTAACCCTCATCAAAGCCTGACGACGATACCGGTTCGGTTGCGAAAAGCTTAGCAGATTTGTAATGTAATGCATTCACTAGAACAGATATTTAGGTAGCTTGATTTTTAATACTGACTCTTCGTGCGTAATAACATGTCTTTATTTATGAATTTAGTTGAGTAATTTTTTTCATGCAAGTTTAATCTCCAAAGCTATGTTTTATTGTGACTAATGGAGCCCATATGTTGACGGTAGTACAATTTTTGCTACTTCTGTTTGTGCATTTTTTTTTTTCTTCATTTCCTACATATTACTTTCCTGTGGGCATTTAACTCTCTGTTGGCATTGCTGTCTGTTATGTGTTCATCATCATTGATCCTACAGTTCTTGAGATATAACAGGACACACTACTTTTCGTTTATACTGTTGGAGTCCCGGTGTTCTTGTATTTCGTTGTAGATGCTTTTTTGTTTAATATTGTGGAAGCATGACTATGGTATTGATTTCTGAGTCGTTTATAATTCCTCTCTTGCTAAGTAATCAGCATTTTTATTTCCCACACTGAGCCACTTAACTTTGAAATCTATTATATTACACCTTGAATTTTGTTACCTGCCTACTTGTTGGTGGATTAGCTACAATATTTAACTGCAGAATAGACTACAACTTTTTCTTTTATCGTGAAAGAGTTGAATGAGGGAGAGTTAATTGCTATTAATTGTCCATTGAAATTCCAGTGGAAATTAATTTTGAAATCAATTTGCGTGCTACTCCAGCTTTATTGTTGGTTTGCATGATTGACTTCAGTATAGATATGCATCCATTCTATCTTTGGAGATGTTAGCTGAATTGTTCCCAGTACCGTTTGTGTTAGAATTGATTCATTTGTTTCGTTTGTCATCAGTCTTTTTTAGATCTAACAAGGAGACCGTCAACATTGGCATGCCGAAACCTACCCTCAATTTTTTTTGTACGTGTTGATTACACCAAAATAACACTGCACACAAAATTTGAGATGCCAGTTCAAAATGCAAGTGGGCCAAAAAGTTGTCAAAACCCGGAAAATTTTGCTGCCATAATACGAATCAGGTTTGCTACACTGGACAGAGAAACGGTGGAGAGAATCAGGTTTGACGCTTACTACGTGCAGAATGCAGAAACGAGTCGAGAGAAAAATATCTGGGACGAGAAATGTAATCTGGAGTGGTCCTAATTTTGTCTTCTCTACCTTTGCGCTACATTCTTGAAATGCACTTTTTTGTTACTTTCCTTTTCTAAAATCACATTAGAAATTCATAAATAACGTCATATCTCGACAGTCAATGACGTCGGTTTAGCAAATGAAAATCAAAGTTGTACTCACTACATCTTTTTAAGCAATGTTTATGATTGAAGACTGCAGTTTAGAGGGGATTTCCATGATTGCTCTATTAAATGGCATTAATTCCTTGACAATGAAATTCTTACGTTACAATACCTGTCTGTTCGAAACCCCTTCACCTTGAGTAGGAACTTCGATTGTGGTTTACTAAACAGACACGACTTGCGTCATTATCTGTCGAAATATGACATCACTTATGATGAGGCTGCTTTAACTTTGAGCGTTTGTAGCTCCAAAATACATGATTTGAAATTTCTTCAATTAAATTCTTTCTTGTTTTGATGTGAAAAATCGCCTCCAGAAGTTCCCCTCTTATTTCAGGGTTTGATTAACTGAATTCGTATTAACGAGCTGGTGAGCTTCTAAGGACAGAACCTACAGTTTTTAGTAAAGTAGGCTCCGAACCACCCGTTCAATACAACCCGACCGGCGTGAATTGAAACCGTCACCACGCGCAATAAAAGCCAGCGCGCTAAGCTCTTGGCTACCCGGGGGTCACCGTTATTTCAAGGACACACTACATATAATGACGCTTTAAATTATACTAATTCTGCATAAAACTGAATTTCGGGGTCTTGCAACACCCGGGACTCCATTCATACTCCCCTGATTTGAAATGTATCTTGATATGTAATGTTCTGTAACCACTAGTTGATTCAACCTGCGATAATTCCATAAAATAGGTTTCGAAAATTATGAAGTACTCTAACGCATTGATTCCGCCAGACCCCCTCCCCTCCCCCTCGTGGTGGGTGTGACCTCCAAATTCTCGATAAAAGCCGTGCAAAACTCCATTTACACCCTCTCAATATTGACTTTACACCCCCCAAACTGAAAATCCTGGCGGAATCTCTGCTCTTAACATGTTCTAGCAACCCCGTGAGCAAAGGCGGACTGACTGCGGCCGCGCCATCGGCCGACGTCGGTCCGACGCGATTTGCTCATGAGAAATAGTCTATCACTCTTACTCGCACACGATTTACGCACCTGGACTGCAGACACAACAGGCCTGTAAGTAAGTTAATCTACAATTGAACTTTTATATTGCATTATTACAGTTGGGAGTAAAGAACTCCAAGTTATAGACAGTTATTTTAGAACTGCTATTTGAAGTACCAGTTTTAACACTTATTTGTACATAACAGCTACTGTTAACTGTTACGGAAAATAGCACTAATGCCCATCCCTACTCCACCTGGCACTTGACCAGTGTAGCCAACTAGATTTATACTATGGCAGTAAAAATTTTCCAATTTTTGACAATATTTGTGGCCCACTTGCACTTTGAATTGGCACTTCAAATTTTGTGTGGAGTGTTATTTTGGAGTAATCGACACGTACAAAAAAATTGAGGGTAGGTTTAGGCATAGCAATGTTGACGGTCTCCTTGTAAGTTGTAGTTCATTACACAACGTCATTTGCTCAGTATGTTGGTAAATGAAGCCTTTCTACGTACTCATTATTGTTAAATATGTTGTAACTTGCCTCACGTTGATGCTCCTTCTGCAAAAATCTTACATTTAGTCTATTTTTGTGAAAGCACTTCTTGTTTTAACCAGAACAAGAACATCATAAACTATGACAGTTTAAATTGACTATTGAAAGTTAATTGTAATTAATGCGAATTATTAATTATTGACTACGCATAAATACTTGTTAAAAATCTTAAAAATGGAGATCAAATTCGTGTTTACTTTTTATTTATTTATTTTATGTTACTTTTAATAAAAGTTTCAAAGGCTAAATAAAAGCTTGTGCTATTGATAATTTTCAGTCAATGTTGTTTACCTCGTTTCCCTCAATTCTAACTGACCCTTAAATAAGAAGAAACCTCCTAGGCTTGTCTTGTTATTTTCTGTTTATTCCTAGTTTATTGAAATATGCTGGTTTTATGCTTACGTTAATAAGTTTTGTTTCACAACTTCGATTGTTTTTTTTTTTTTCCAGAGTTTTGTTTCAGTGGAAGAAATGGTGAATCATTATCACAGCGAACAACTGGTGTTGTATAGTGGTGGTGAAAAAACTGGTAAAACTGTGCTAACTACTTCACCGCGTAACGAAACAGTTGCATAACAACGTAAAAGGGTATTACAACTTTATTTGTTAATAATATTGCTTTTAAAGCATGATCAGATCTGAAAGTAAGAAATAGCTTTTAATCAACCAGACCTGCTGAAGTTTGGACCTCAGAATATGTTGCTGTGCTATGAATTGTACATTAATGAACTCTTGTTAAACTGTGATATTGTATAGTGTAGCTATGTTAGGTATTTTATATACAGTTTATAAAGTGAAACCAGTAAATTTACTCTTATCTTAAATTTTGTTTGTCGTACTTAGACGGATGTTATTTCCAACAGCGGTATTGTTTTTCTGTGGCATTGTATTTGCTTCTTAATACAATTTCTAATGCGATTTGAATGTCATGTTTATTTATTATTTTAATGTTTATGGACAACTTGTTCTCTATTTTGAAAAAAAGTACATTCAGTACAGTTGTTTCCCAGCTTCCGTTGTGTAATGAGGACGGTTGCTGACTTGGGATAAACACTGTTGAGGCGACGTGGATTCGAATCCCGCTTACACTTATTTTAAAACATCATCTCATATACTCACGTACTGCTTTTAACTTGGAATTTTTTACTGTCTGCGTTACTCTTAATTAAAATATTGTAGCGTCTTATGAACGAATCATATATACTAGTTATTATTGACATTGTTCTACTGAGGAAATGTAATGCTTAATATAGTTAGAAAGTAACTGTCTATCTATCTGTTCCCGTTCTGATTCAGAAAGAACTGGATTCAGCGTATTGTAGGCAAGTTTCATTAATTTTCTGAAGCAATTTTCATCTTAATTTTTAGTTCCGTTCTTAAAGTAGAGAATAAAATGATCCGTATAATGTGACTTCTTAAAACCTTTTTATAGTTTGTATTTGGACGTGGTATGTTTGTGTGTGTGTATGTATGTGTTTGTAAAAATGTATATTTGCTTGAATGAAAAATATTTTATTATTGTATTGAAAAGTATTTACGTGATTATAAGGACTATTTTTTACTCTTATTTACATGTCAATTACCAGAACAAAGCATCTTACCGAGCAAAATGACTTATTGTTGACGATTTTTTATGGATATTTTGTGGGAGAAATGCAGAACGAATATAAAACAAACGAAGTTTTTTTTTTTTTTAAATATTCTTTTCTTGTCATTACCGTCACAGTGCAATATGGCAATATCGTGTAGGAAAACATCGTAAAATACAATATCTCAATATTAGTTACACATTGTGAATGTATTTTCCACTGCACAGACGCGTTAATATTAAGCTAATAATGTAGTTAGAATCAATTGTGTATTCTCGTTGTTTTTATGAAATTAAAATTTCATGTTATCTGTTGGAAGTAATATTTCTTTGCGATTACAAGCAATTTAATGTAGACGTCCATCGTAAGGTTTTTTTTTTTTTTTTTTTTATTTACAAGTTTCTACCGAGATATTCCTTCTTAAATTTAATGATGATAATGAATTTCAAAACGTGGTATGTTGTACAACTTTTGACAAATCACATCTTAAACAACTAATATTAATATAAACCAGTAATTCTTGTTTTATCTGAGGGCCGCTGTGGCTAAATGGTACAGCGCTCACTTCTTGTGCTTGGGGTCGTGGTTCCATCCCTGCTCATGTCATGTGGGCTTTGTGGTGTACAAACACCGTGGGCATGGGTTCCCCCCCCCCCCCGTTTCCTCCCACATTTTTCATTCCACCAATTCATCCCATCATCCATCTGGCCTGAGCCAAAGTTGCCTAAAGACCTTACAAATTAAATTAAAAAATTCAGATTGTTTTATATGATAGAGATTTGTGGTGTTAAAAGATTACGCCCATGTCATTTGTAATGGCTGTACAGAAATTCTGATAACTGAAGAAACAATCGGAAATTCTAACATTTCGTACAATTTTTTACTCTCTTCGGTAACAAACTAGCACTCGATCTACTTACGTTCTTGTTGTTTTCAACTTCGAGTAACCATCTCTAGGTCCCCAACCTTTATTATCGACCAGTCATTGGTTTGAATTGTATGGCTACGTGTTTCCTGCAAAAATTGATTAAGTTGAAAAGTTAGCCATACTAGACGCAATTTCCTCAGGGAAAGAGATTTTTCAGTATACTTGAGAAACTTGTAGGTTCTAAAAAGTGACCATGTTTCATTATTGACCAGGTACTAGTTTAGATTTTATGGTAAAACGTTTCCTGCAAAAAATTACGTTCGCGAGACACTTCGGAAGCTACTGTATTTGTTAGGAGGGAACATGTCACTGAAGCAGCCTCTCCCCTAAGATACAATTTGTCAAAAGTAGTACTGCATACCGTGTTTTGAGCGTTAATAATTATTAGCAATAAACTTTAAAAAGAAATATCTTGGTGGATTATTTTTCTTTCTTTTTTTTTTTAGGAAAAAATTAAGAAAAAATACGTCTCTTTAAATTTCCGTAAAGAGATCATAGAAAAAGAATTACCAAACTCTAGGACTTGCCTGTACATTTTCTTGAACTGCTTGAATTATGATGGAACGAGCCATAGTTAAACTGAAATGTATTACTTGAGAAAAATGCAGCAAAATGCTAAATTAATATCAATATGAATAAGAGTTAACATAAAGATTTGCTTGTTTTCTGTGAATAAGAAACGAAGAGAGTATCGTTAGTAAAATCAAATTCTAATTTTAATGAAACCTATTCATATGTCGTAGATAGTCATTTTTAAAATATTGGTTTTGCACAGAAATTTCCGGTTGCCTTAGTTGGATGCTATTCTCGTGCGAAACTATTTTAAAACAATGTAAGCGTAGGTGTCTTGGATCGTAAACGATGTTGTATTAAAACCTTTCATTGTACATGTGGGGTCAGCTCGCTCCGTTAAAATCTCCCATGCATTTGTGTCTATACAATAAGCTTACAGAACTGAATTAGATGCACGGGAATTCGTGGTGTCCATTGTGTATTATTGACGAACAAAGATGTAATTTCTCCATGAGTCTGAATTTGTAATTGAGGACTATTTCTTGTATTTTGGTTGGCATATTCCAAAGATAAATGTATTTAATCATTGTATTACTCTGCAGGCAATCATCTATGAAAACAATTATAGAGGCATTTAAAATATAAAATAAACATATTTGTCTGTGAGAATGATATATACATGATCTCTCTATTTTGTATTCAACAAATATATGCTTATTGCATTTCTTAAAGTGTATGTTTTAGTGATTTTTTTATAAGTTGGAAATGTATAAATATGCAGTTGGTTTTAGCTCAATGGTTTCGTCTGTATAATCCAAAATATTTTCATTTATCATACATTATATATTATGTACATACATTTGTGTATATTTACATACTGTAGTATAGTAAAGATTATTATGACATAATAGCTTTTGAAAGTGCATAGTATTTTTATTTATGCCCACCTACAAATCCTTAGGTATTCTACTTAGGAAAGGTCCTTTTCAGGTTGTGGGGACTTTTGGTTTAAGTGCGCAAAACAAGTGTTGGTATCAAACTACAAGGCCCTGTAGGAGCAATGGATTGATGTAATTAATTAATTGGTATCCTCTGAGTTTTAAGAATACCGACTGGAACAATGTGTCAAGACCCTAGACAGTCCTACAATGCTTTTTTTTAAAACACATTTAATTACCACCAAAATGTCATCATTTAGTCAAGACATTTGTGCTCTGAAGTGGTGCCACCCTGTGATAGTTAAATAATTGTGGAGCATCAGACCATTACTTTCTTTGTTTTGCTGTGCTTATGCTCTGTGCAGTCAAAGTTTAGACGTAGTGGCGAACGATTTATAAACCTGTTCCGGAAGCGCACGAGATCACACAGTAAGTTAAAATGTCTTTGTGTACAAACTCTTTTGCTTGTGTATATATTTTAAACACATTGAAGTAAAAAAGAAACTAATAATTATAAATTCACTATTGAGTGTTTTAGTGTTGAATTATTCTCGAATTGGTTAGTTATATTTAAGGGTTCGTCCCATTGGTTTTGTTTAAAGAACTTGAAAGAATATAGTTTCTGAAGGTAGTATATAAAAGCGAACTCCTGATTTTCTGTAATAATAACTGACATTGCAGGCGCGGAGAAGAAGAATCGTGGAAAACGTGCTAAACATTAATAAAATTCCGCTCTCCAACCTAAACTCAACTTTAGTAACATAGGAACATATTTAGGTTCCAGAGGGAAGAATAATCAAGTCTTGTCTTAAAAAATTAACCTGTTGTAAACAAAATGCTACTAAAATCATCTGAATTATAACACTGCGCAGTCTAATAAACTCAAGCGTAATAAAACACTGTTTTGTATTGCGTAAGATAGGAATAGTGAAGTCCCGGGAGTACATGCCACAACTCTAATGTAATACATCGTAACCTGCAATGATGCCTTTAATGTGGGGAAAGCAGATGGTGCTCTTAACATTCGTATTAACGACCATCGTCACTTCTGCACTATCAACAAACCGGAAGCCCAAGTCTCCTTACACAGAGTCCCACAACACCAATTTTCATCTATCTTTTCTGGTTGCCATAATTCACGTTTTTTCCCCTACGACCAGCACGCCATCTGTGGGAGGGCGCCTTTATTCATGGTTTGAGCGCGAAAATGAATCCTGGCCTTAACCTTCAATAACTAAACCTCCCGTTTGCCCTGCATTTTTAACACTTTTCCTTCCACAATTCCAGCCCGAACTTACATGCTGTACAGTTGTCAATTGTTCCAAGCTCCTGAAATCCACGCGCTATATAGCTGTCAATTGTTTAGAAAAATGCGACAGCACTGCAAAATGGATTATTTCCAATTGAACTTTTACTTGTATCGTTTTTGGCAACATTGTCTAAACTATTGTTTTACGTCATCTTTTGTTTCGCGTAGCGCTTGATTTAAACAACTTGTTATTTACGTACTTGAAAACTGTCAAGAAGACATTGATTTATCAGGACCACTATACTGCATACTAGTTTCCTACAGTAAGCATAACGTTATCAACATGTTACCAAATATCCCTATTAAACGGTTCGAGCCTCACGATATGGATAATGCCGTCTACTTAGAACAGTTTAACAGTTACTGAAAGCTTACAACATAACGTTTGATAAGATGGTACACCTCTTTGTGGCTAACATAGGACACGATTTGTTTTCTAGGTTAAAGGATACGTTTGTTCCAGTTTTTGAGGCTATTACATCAAAATTGAAAGATCATTTTGCTCCAAAAACAAACCACATTGTGGGGCATTCACCTACGTCAGAACGCATTACAATCCACATCAGATTTCTGTTAAAACTCCGATCTCAGGCAACAAAATGTAATTTTTCGAATGTGTATGACATGATCCGAGATCAGCTTGCAGTAGGGATTTTAAGAGACTATACTCGACGGCGATTATTAGCTCATGACATTACAGAAGGCTATGGAAATCATAAATGTAGGTGACAAGTAGAAAAAGATAGTATATATTTTCGTCGTTTATCAGTCAACGAAACTTCAGAAAAAGACTTCGACAATTAGGAATTGTCAAGGGCCTCAACGTTCCAGACTAGGTACTGGTACTAAATCTAAACGAACTTGTATGCAATGCGGTGGCTTCCATCCAACCAAAATAGATTATGAGAACTGCTACGCTAAACAGTTAGCGTGTTTCAAACGAGGACATGTCAAAAAGATCTGCCAGTCAAAACGTTTTTAAGAACCCACAAAACGTTAAACTTAACAGTAATGATAATGCTACACCTAATGAAGAAGAGTTAAAACCTTTATCCACTGTTACGTCAAGTTGGACACCAGATGAGTTAGATGTTCAACAAGATAATCGAGTGTTTAATGACGTCTTTTCCACAGATCAGTCACGTAAAAAAAATGCACTGAACAAGTTCATTACGCTTCTCATGACGTTACTTTAGCTCCCGGAAAGACCAAACAATACACTGTAAGCTTAATACCAATCTTGTACAAAACCTAATTTCTATAAATGATCTCGTAAAGCTGGAGGCTTCTGATCAACTCAAGCCCAACAAACAGGCAATCAAACTAATAAATAATAATGAGATATCAATCCTTGGTGATGTCTCGTTGGAATTTAAGCATCGTCTATTTTTTAGTTACACTGATGGATTTGCCTCCATGTATTTTTGGGATTACAAGGTTTGTATACACTCCGGGATGGGCTTTCGATAATCCACCAAAGTCAGAAGATGCTTCTACATCTAATCGAATATATTAATATACAATCGAATGATCAATCTTCCATTGAGAATCTGTTAACTATATTAATCAAGCAAATGAATGATAATTTAGTGAATACTATTTCAAATACAAACCTTCAGATGAGTTTCGAAACTATGCAAGCTGACATTCAGGCTCTTAAAGACATTATTCAGGAAACCCTATCCCAATTATCCAATGAACTGAATAAGTTTTGTTCATATATGCAAACGTTAACTTCATCTTTGGCTGTTCAGAATCGAACATCTAGTACAGCAACACATCTATCGATGAGTCGATCACAAACTGATGCAGTTTCTTTTTCCGAATCAACAAAAGGTAAAATGGAATCTAAAGTTTTACTATCTAATATTAAGCGACACAGAGATAAGAAATCCTCTAGCAAATCTAATCTTACCAAAACTGATGTAGAATCGGAATCAATTGAAGGTACGGCTAAGGATACCAAAATTAATCCATACGTTCGGTTCAGTGATCAGGATTACGCTCACAAACAAGTTAAACCGACTTTTGAGGTACACGGGAATAATTTCGAAAAAGTGATGTGAAGAAAAGTTGCAACTGGCATTAGATTTGATCAATAACTTGTAATCACTTTCGTTGCTCAACTTGTGACAAACTTTGAGTTTTATAATCAACACGTCGCACCTCATACTATGAAACTATTATACTTTGAAGCATTTATCTTGTAATTGGTACCTGTGATTTTGAGCGACCAATGAATCTGAACCTGTGATTTTCAGTGATTACAAACAAAAAAAAAACCGTTCAACAATGTGAAGAGCTAAAATATTTGTTTTTTTTTTATTGCGGCAAGCTTTGTTTAATGAACTTTAATCTTTTATCTTGACCGGAACTTTTATTGTCAACAAAGTATAAATGAAAGAAATGTAAGTAACATTGTATGGTTTTGATTTAATTATGCTAAGCAATAATGTTAATGTTTTGTTCTTTTGTCTTGCAATTAACTTTGTATGGAAAGTGTCTAGTTCAAACATATTTTCAAACCCCTAATTGAATGTAAAGTAACCGTTCCGAAACGCATCGTATTGTTATTTTTTTCCAACCGGAGTTTCTGTCTTTTTCTACTAACAAGGGGTGAATGCAATAGCACTGCAAAATCGATTATTATTTTCAATTGAACTTTTACTTGTTTTTGGCAACATTGTCTAACTATTCTTTTACGTCATCTTTTGTTTCGCGTAGCGCTCGATTTAAACAATTTGTTAGTTACCTACGTGGAAACTGTATCTTCTAGCAAGAAGACATTGATTTATCAGCTGAAATGGGAAAATGTGTAGATATCCTACACACATCAAAACCATGAGCAGTATATCTGATCATACATTGAAAGGTACATGCAAGAATCAACTTACAAGTAAATTGCATCTAATTCTATTTGCTATGTCATCTGTAAAGTATAATTTATACCCAAGTATGGTTTGTGACAGATGCTCATATTAAAGTTAATGATCTATCGTAGCATCAAATATTATTTAGTAATATGCAGTAGGGTCTTCAGCGTTATATATCAAACTCGGTATTTGTTCTACAGTAAAGCTTTAGAATACATGTTGATTAACCGCATTGTGACGAATCTAACCAAAGCACATCACTACTGTGAAAACTAACTCAGACCTGCTAATGTCAGCGAGATTCTTTATTAGGACCACTATACTGCAAAAAACTGTATATTGTGTATGTTTGTTCTATGGAACAAATAAGCTGTAAGTAAATTCCTTACTTTTTATCAAATTTACCTTAAATTGCCCTTCCGACTTTCCTTTGTGATATATGTATGTAAAAAGTAGGGGGAAAAAGGGCACTTACATATTGGAATGCGGAGACAGGTGTACAGGAACTTCACAGACTCGAAAGGAAAGCGGTTACATTTCGCAAAAGCGTTTTCACATAGTAGGAGAGAAAATGGACAGAAGCGGGACTTGTGTTAAGGATACGTCATTTTGCCGATATGCTGGGTAATAGTTTGGCCAGGTTATGGAGGCGGGGTAAATGACTAGATGGGTAGGAAAAAACACCAAATGGAGAAGAAAGTGTGAAGGTTACTAGGAGCAGATAAGTGGCTTCCTGAAGGAATAAGAGGGTAAAGAATCAAAGGGGAGGGGAAAACAGTAGTAGTAATAAAAATAATGATGAAAGGGAAAGGGAGAACAAACAAAACAAAATTTGAAAATAGAATAAAAGTGCAACTAGAGACGAAAGGAAGAAGAAGAAGACACTGCGCTGCAGAGACTTACAGGCAGTTGAGGCCGGGTTCATTCTTGGCGGAGAGGATGCAGATGTACGTCTGCTCCCATCTCTTTCTAACTGTGGCAGGTGAGTCAGGGATCAGGACTTTCACGATTTTGACTCGAAAGATATACTGGTCGATTTGGACTTTAACTGAGCAAAAATTGTTACCGGGGCATATTTGCTGTCGTTGGAACAGTGTGATTCTCCGTGTTGCATAATCGAAAACTCTTCATACCTTTGCTTTGGGGGAAAAAAGTTATATCAGAAAATGACAAGAACTTCATTTAAGATGGCGTCCATATGTAATTAGACTATGGGCAATTTCGATTAAACTTGCAGATTAGAAATAATAATACTATTCACAATTCTTTTGTTTTCACCCGGCATCAACATGGCGTCCCTATAGAACTCGATCATGTTACAGCCCATATTTTAAGTAGGGCGCAAATCATTTCAGTTCGTTCTAGGATTACAGCTAGTTTGAAAAATAGTGTGATGGTGTCAACATACATTCATTGGTTGCCTATCGTTATGTTCTTTTGCAACTAAACCAGTGTGAGCACCTTATCGCTTCGCCATATTGATGTCTGAAATGTGTTCATTCCATACAGTAGGCGCCCTCTTAATCAGCCTCTCAGCTGAGGAAGTGACTCGTCTGCATTTCATACGATGTGCATGAGGAGATGGCGTGATTTCGCTTTTAATTAAGCGATGGACGCAAAAACAAAATAATATTACAGATTTATTTTAGAACACAGTATTTTCCTCTTTAAATACATATTTTTAAAGATGTAGTGTACAATTTAGTTGAAAAAATGCAGTGACACAGTACAGATATATCATGAACGTTTGCTCACCAAGACAAAACGTGTGAAACGAGTGTTAAAGTAACTAAATGTTGATGTGAATGATCGTGACGAAGAATAAAGTGGCGGGTGTACTTTGGGGAAAATGCATCGGTCGCCATTTAAACCAACAGTTTACGGGGCTGAGGAGGTTGGTGAAGTCAATCATGCAGATGTGAATAAACCTACGAGTCTTTGGTTTAGCGCGCTATTACATTTTTTTCAAAAACTATTTGTCGGTTTCATAAACTGTCTTTTATAAACCATAAGAATGAAGTTTCAGCTATTCTTGAAACATTCTGAATGAATTACAAAGGGTCATGAAGTAAAATATTACGGGTGTGATGGAAAGAATTTGACAAGAAGGTGTATGTGTCGAATTGCACATTACTCCACGGTATATTCCTGAACAAAATGGAGATGCTGAACGAGAAAATCGCCCAATCATCGATGCGGCTTGTTCCATTCTTAAGTCTCCTTTTGAGGGATGTTGAGTGAAGTGAATGCAGCTACTGACTATTTGCCTCGATAAAAAAAAAAAAAAAAGTTTCCTACCATTCACTTTGAAAGCAAGAATAAGAACGAATTGAACTTACTAATTACTTTCAAAATAATGTTATTTATTTATTATTTGTGATTGAAATTCGAAAATATCGAATTTTTGCCCTGATAAAATTCACATTAAGAAAACCTATAAAAAAAAAAATCCAGAATGTAGGCTTAAACCGTAAAGATATGTTATTTTTTTTAAAGAATGCAAAAGCATTTTTTTTTTTTTTTTTTTTTACGATAGTCCGTCATGAGTTGTTATACAAATACTTTTATTCTTCTTTTCTAACATTGTGATCCTCCTAGCGAGCAGATCTGCAACTACCAAGTCCCTCGTTGCGCCGCTTATGCGGTCAATGCAATGTTGCCGATGCCATCGCGTAGGTGAACAGAAGTAGAAGCGCGAAAAATATTAGATGAATCTAATCGCAGTCACGCCTCACAAGTGACAACAATTGAGATCGTGTTGGTGGGGGTGGGTGGGTCGACACGCCAGAAAGAAGACCAGAAAATCATTTCACCTCGATGACTGGCGAAGGCAGAATATATGAGAGGCAATTATTTGCAATATGTTATACGCTACTGAAACATAACAATAACAACTACTGCATGAAAGCTTACACAGTAATAGAAAAGTAAAATGTTTGTCTGTTACATACGAGGAAAACGTGGAGAAGTAGAAACAATTAATATTGTATTTAATTATTTCTATTAAATAATTATATTTTGATTTTAATAAATTTCAGTTCCCCCTCCACGACAGGAGGTTGAAAAAAACATTATTTCAGGTTTGAGTGCAATGATCTTGATTTGTTAGCAGTATCTTTCTCCATTTCAAGTATTCACGCTAGACTCTCAACCAGAGCTGAAGCCGGTTCACTTTTGGTGACCAGATCTGACCCGAAGATAGGTGACCCGGTTCGAAACGACCCGACAGATCCGGTCCGAAAGTTGACCGATTGACCCGGTCTTAACCGAAATCACCAGAGTGAGTTAACTCTGCAACTCCATAATCGAATCTTCACCCAATTGACCCGGTGACCGGTCTTGTTTCCGTAGTTAGAATCAATCCATATTATTATGTTAGATTCCTTGAGAAGTGAGCTGTGTATGGGAACTTCATATTTGAGAGATTTAAAAGATTTTAATGCTTTTATCCTATTTAACGCTTCAAACACAAAATTCTTTCAGAATAGCCTTTCCGAAGGGGGTATTTGCACAACCCCGGTGCCATTTTTGTTCTTTCCGGGGATATGAGGTTATTTCCATATGTTATTACTAATGTAAGGAACTTTTCGGCGTCGTATCTTTTGTACTCTGGGGAGTAACACCCCTACTCCTGGTCACCGTAGATGGAAAGACAGCCCAAACGCAACAGTGTGTAATAAGGAAAGAATGAAATCTCTGCTTTGTCCTCCGGGTCAAAATCAGGTCCGAAGCATAGACCCGGTGATCCGGTCCAAAAAGTGACCCGTTTCAGCTCTGCTCTCAACCAAGCAAAGTTAATGGAAAATAATTTCAGAAATATCTGTTTTGAATTTTATTTAGTCTTTAGGCTACTTTGGTCCAGGCCGAAATATCTGTTTTAAACTTCGTCCAGACGATTATTATTATTATTTATTGTTTCGTAGACGATGAAGTATACTTTGATCTTATCTTTTTCGTTTCGATATCTTGAAAGTTTATTGAAATTAAGAGTTTTTATCACAGGAACTCTTACGAATGGTCGAATGCAGACAGTACAACCTCAACTGACTAAGGTTTTTCCTGGCATTTCCTTTGTCACACCAGACAAATACAGACAAATTTAAATTTTCCATCGAGTGTTCTAGAAGCTTAGGTCTATATGTGGCACAAACAAAGCCAATCGAAGAAATTTTGAATGGTACATAGGCTCGTAAGAACAGCTTTTCTGTGATCCTGTTTATGATGAGAGAAAGGTTTTTGGTTAGTATCGCATAGCATAGATCATATATACACATTATAAAAACATAGACAATTGACAATAAAAATTAACTCATTCTTGCGCAAGAATCACTCACTCATTCACACTTAATACATTAATTATAAGATAAATATAGTACGATGCAATTTTGGTCGAAGTTTGGAATACAACTGTTTCAATGTACAATTTTGTCATGTGAGATATGGTTACATTTTGAGATATTTGTGAAATGACGTATTTTCTTCGGTTTGAATTTAAATTTATTTTAGGTCTTTGGTTTAGGCCGGGGTGGCGAAGGTACCGGTCGGGGCCTTACTTAAGGAGCCATCCTGACATTCGGCTGGTGAAACCGAAGGAAACTGTGGAAGGCCTCAATCAGAATGGTCGTCCACGGGGTTCGAACCCACATACCTATACATTGCTGCTCCGAAGTGCGCTGCGTTACCGGTATTTTGTGCAGTAAAGTAGCTAATAAGTGTTTGGAAACTAATATTTGAGTTTGTTCATTAAAGATATTTGTTTTGACTGCAGATTTAAAAATGAGAAAAAAATGTTACTATTTCCTTTACCTTTAAATAAGCAGAAATAGCCACTTTAAAAAATTTCCAAGTACTTTTTGACAACTTTACTGTACAAAATACATTTCATAAATATCTCAATAAGTAACCACACATGACAAAAGCATGCAGAAAAGCAGTTTAGGCATTTAATACCTGGCAATCCTGTTATTTCATGTGTTGTTCGGATTAGCTAGTTTGTTGAATTCTCTTGCGTAACATTTACATTCTCCTACAACCTACCAGAAGCTGTGTAAGTTTACTTTTACTATTTTAAGATTTTTAAAAAAAAAAAATAATGTTTAATCCATCCCAAATGTTTTGCCTGTTATCATTTCTAATGAAACTTCTGTCACCACTGTATTAAGATTAAATAATTTATGATGAATGATGTGCTATATCTCTATTCTAATGCATCACTAGTTAACTTCCTCAATGGAGGTTGCTAACTGAAACTTGTTGCTATTGTAGGTTAACACTACATGCAACTTTCACTTTTATCACTTGAAATGCAATCAGAGGAGAAAGAATGCAAGAAGGAGTACTGCGCATAAGGGCCGTTTTCTGCCCCTCAACCGATTTTAATAATATCTAGACCATATGTGTGTTCCAATAATCCAAATCCTATGTCCATACTACTTCCGGTTATCATGGAAAGCGTCCAAAAATGACAACTTCCGGATTCTAATTTTTATAGTGTTGTTCAAAATAAATTCAGATATCTCCGCAAATGGCTTAAGCTATTAAATCCAAATTTCGTTTGAAAAGTACTAATATAATGAAAATATTTCAGCGTAAACCGAATATCTATAACTTTAATCGTTTTACAGATAAAAATTAATTTTCTTATGTAAACGTTCAATTTTACTTTAAAAAAATCCCTTTCGATAGGTCTACAGGCTGAGGTAGATCTCGAAGTTTTTTT
>JAGDQP010011931.1:34133-51649 GCA_022664845.1 Lepisma saccharinum
CGGGGCTCGCCCCCCAACTTCAGTGCTTTTGAGAGGATGCGCCTCCTTTATCTTAACCAAAATCTCCCTGCAGCACACCACCACCATGGTATCCATCTGCACCCTCCCATGGGGGGCTGCGCCCTCAAACGGAAGGTTTGCCCCATTTATTGTAACCTACTCTTGGTCATACATCTTCAAAGAAAATTTCGTTTCTCTACCTTCAATGATTTGGAAATTGGGTTTTTGGGGCGGCCATTTTGGATCCAAGTTGACGACTTTTTGAAAGTTTTCTTATATTGTCGTGACCTACTTGTGATGGTACAACTTCAAGTAAAATTTCATTTATCCAGCTCAAACGGTGTGCAAAATGGGATTTTGGGCGGTCATTTTGGATCCAAGATGGTGACTTTTCCCAAATGTAATATTTCCCTAAACTACTCGTCATAATGCACCTTTATGTCAAATTTCGTATCTCTAGCTCAAACGGTGTGGAAAATGTTTTTAGGTCCGCCATTTTGGATCCAAGATGGCGTCTTTGGATACATCATGTAATATTTTAGTAACATACAAATGATAATGTATAGTGTTACCAAATTTGATATTTCTAACTGCAGCCGCTTAGGCTGTGTATTCTATACAACAATGGAATCGGCGGCCATTTTGAATCCAAGGTGGCGACTTTTTCAACATTTCGTAATATTTTCTTGAACTACTAGTGACAATACACCTTTATGTCAAATTTCGTATCTCTAGCTCAAACGATATGGAAAATAGATTTCTTACTTCCGCCATTTTGGATCCAATATGGCGTCTTTGAACTCATTAGGTAACATTTTCGTAATCAAAAAGTGATGTTGTACCTTTATGCCAAATTTGATTTCAATAGCCCCAGCGGTTTAGACTGTGTATTCTATACAACAATGGGTTCGGCAGCCATTTTGTATCCAAGATGGCGACCGATTTTGCTCATTAACGAACTTAACTGAGCTATTAAGCCTAGAAACAACATATAAAAATTTGGCTCAAATATCTTCAAAATTATGGCCGCTAGCGTGTTAATATATATATATATATTCATATCGTACCGATCTCAATAGGTATCTACCGAAAATGCATCTTTTCCAGGAAACTTTGTGTTGTTTAACCGTCAGCCCCCACTAGTTACAAAACGATACTTCGCTCAAATAATTTCCATGTCATGTAGAAGAACATATTCGAAAATCATTCTGTAACCGACGGGGCTGATGGTTAGAAGAAACATGTTATACTCTAAAGTTGGGTACCTCATGTGGAAGTATATGTTTGAAATTCAGCTAAATAAACCAGCATATGTCTGAACGTTCTTATAATATCCAAACCACATTTTGTGTGACAACTACATTTTGTGCGACAACTACATTTTGTGTTTTTCTGTCTATCCCATCGTTCATTATTGACATTTTCTTGTAAGCCATTTGTTTTCTCCACAAGTAACTTCATTCTTCTTGCGATACATTCATATCTTGACGTGTCTCTCACAAGCGCAGGCCGATAGACGTTGCAAATGGAACACAATACGGACGTAATCTGTATTACCTATTTGTGTGTTGGGTGTTATATGATCCAGAGCCTTCCATTGCTTAACTCTGCTGTTCGCAGATTCCACCGTATTCTTGTTACTATCGTTGATTTATTTGCCTACAAGGTCGCCTGCTGTTTTTGTCCTTTCTTCAGGAATTCAGGCATTTCAGATTAGAACCCCAAGTCTGATAGAAGATTGCAGTGAATCCCGGAAGCCTCTGTCGACCACGAAAATGCTTTCCTCTTGAAGACATGCTCGCATTTTGTCGATTTTATTTTTAGGCATGTGTTCTGATATTTTAGCGTAGGTGCTCCTAGAGTCAGCGAGATAAGCATTAAATATTTTCTATTCCAAACACAGCTGAAGTTATCAACTAGGAATTTTTATCGTGATATGTTCATAATATCCCTACTTGTCACAAAATGTGGTTTGGATGTCATAAGAACTTTCCGACATTTGATGGTTTATTTAGCTCAATTTCAAACATATACTTCCACATGAGGTACTCAACTTTAGAGTATACAATGTTTCTTCTAACCATCATCCCCCATCAGTTACAAAATGATTTTCGAATATCTTCTTCTACATGACATGAAGATTCTTTGAGCGAAGTATCGCTTTGTAACTAGTGGGGGCTGATGGTTAAACAACACAAAGTTTTTTGGGAAAGGTGCATTTTTATAAGTAAAATTGAACATTTACACAAGAAAATTAATTTTTATTCCCAAAACAGTTAAAGATTTGGTCTTTTGGTTTACATTGCAATAGTTTCATTATACTAGTACTTTTAAAACGAAATTTGGATTTGATAGCTTAAGCCATATTGGAGATATCAGAATTTATTTTAAACAGCACTATAAAAATTAGAATCCGGAAGTGGTCATTTTTGGACACGCTTTCCATGATAACCGGAAGTGGTATGGACATAGAATTTGGATTATTGGAACTCTCATATGATCTAGTTATTAAGTGCAAAATTTCATTAAAATCGGTTGAGGGGCAGAAAATGGCCCTTATGCACAGTACTCCTTTAGGTTAAACCAGTGATGCTGAGCTGTGAATGCCGTCCCGACAAAAAAAATTACCTAAATCAAATTAAACACTGAAAATGGAAATAACCGAAATAGTTTTAACATGAATGACTTCCTTACCAGAAAATTTTTAAAACTACATCACTTAGGGCCAGGAACTTAGACAAACCTCCTGAGTGTGGACATCACTGTTGGTGCAAACGTTCAGTAAAAGTTTCTAAGACACTCTAATCAGAGATTTTATACGCGATATAAGCGAACTTCCACATGCCAGAATAAAAAACTGGCTAAGGGATTATATCGCAAATTGTTTTACTTAATCAACCAGAAAATAGGACTGCAACTTATTTCCGTAAATAGTTAGCTACCTTGTTACGGTTGACTTACGTACATGAAAGTAAATTATGTAGCTATTAGCAAACATAATTAGCTGTTAATGCTTATAACTAGAAAGATGAAAGAATGCAGAAAAATTAGGAGTGGGGTAGATGAACAATATAAATTCACTTTATAATCAAATAAAAGAGAATAATCATTTTAATATAAAATGTTTATTCTTCAACATTGTAGTTCATATAAAACTTTATATATTTATAACCCAACTCCCCTATTATAATGTGATGAAATGATTCACTTTGAGAGATAAAGCCACTTTTTTTTTTTTTTACATATGGATTCATTCACACAATAACCGATCTAAGACAAGGATTATGCATGATTGTGTCATGGTAGTTTGTTGGTGTACCTTCTTCCAGCAAATAGTTGCAAACGTCACTCTGTACAGTTAAAACCTGTTTTGTAAATCTTTAATATTGATATAAGGAAATTTTAACGGCATAGCAAGGAGAAACAATTGATCTAACAGAGGAAAGATATAAAACTGAGACTTTCAAAGGAAAATACATTTTCAATACGAAAGGGTGTCAGCTGTTCTGTTCCGTAAGCAATGCGTAATAAAACTATTTTACTTGGAATTGTACGAATTCTAGGAAAAGTTTATTTATTACTTCAATATTCGTATTGGCTTGATTTACAATGTCTTTTTCAAGTATGGATATGTCTATTTTCTGACGTCTTTATATATTCTTATTTAATATTTGAATCATAAATCTAAATGTAGAAAAAGGTTAGCCATTTTTTACATGAAAGAATTACTAAACATGTTATGTTAATGCACTAAACCTTTATTTTACACTTATTTCTTGTTTTCAATATTTAATATTGAATATGGGAGAATAATTCGTGCTTAAATGCTTCTGGTAATATCATTTGCATAACAAAGACCAAAATTCAAAACATATTCAATATGGGTGACTTATAATTTGGTATTATGATTCTAGTTTTTTGGCATGTTTCTCCATATTTCTAGAGCTCTAAAAACTAATCAAAATGCTTATACTCTGTTGGTTTTCTCGTTTGCTATGCCGTTCTAAATTATCTACAGTAGACTAAACAATTGCATGCTTGTCACTTGTATGTATATTTCCTTCTGGCATAAGGAATAAAACTCAGTTTGTTCCCAAAACAATGCACAAGTACTTCGATTGGCATTACAAAATATACAATGCTTTTGAAAATCTTTAACAGATATTGGGTACTATTTACTCAAAGGAATGTGTCAATACATGTTTACGCTTAAAACATGTTCATCAATACAGTAGAATGAATCGTCTTCACAAATCATTTTCGTGTAACTTTTCAATTACAAAAGAGAAATTATGAATTAGCGTGTTTGCTTGTGAAGAAATACGAAAAATTCTATTCTTTTTTGTGTATCATATTACTTCGATAAGAGGGTTGTCTTCCTAGCGGAAGATATGTGTAAGTCCAACTCATCAGAACTTAATAGCAGTGTTCGAACATGAGTCTACATGCTCCCTCTGTAACGCGACATGGGGTTCATATCAAAGATCCGAATAGGACCCTATCTGTAGTATCTATATGGTACGAGATAACACGTGCTACGAGAAGGTAGGTTGTAAAAAGATAGAAATAAATATTGAAAAGAAAGTAGCCTTATAATAATAATAATAAACTTCAAGAAATAATTTCAACAAAATCTGGACTGGAAGCAATATTGAACTAAGGCTCATTTCTAGATTAAGAAAACAATACACTTTCAAAATATTTTCCTCCTTTTAAATTTTTGCTGCTCATTCGGCAAGTCAGGTTAGTTGCTTTAAATTGCTTATGTTTTACTAGGTAAATTGGACCGCATTTACCCTAAGCTAGCTATATTTCCCAATCAGTTTGAAATGCTTTGTTTAAAATTTGAGAGAGAAATTACGATTTGTGAGCATTTGCTCTGAATAAATGGCATATCAGTCATAGATAAGTTAGAAGCAATAAACAGGACAAACTTAAGCAAATTTATACTACTTAAATGAAGAAAGAATAGGAAAAAGAAACAACCAATTTTCTGTTACAAATTAAGTCGCCGGCTGGGGAAAGATAGGGGATAAGTCCAAGAAGCAATCAAGGGAGAATTTGAAGTTGAACGTTTAAAAGAAAGTTCTAAATTTTTCCTAAGTTTGTTTTACATTTCGCTTTTCGGAAAAAAAAGTGTTGATTATGATGTAACCAATAATATTTTTTTCAACAGCGAAATATAAAACAAACTTAGGAAGAATTTAGGAAGCTTTTAAACAATCCACTTCATATTTTCCCTTCCTTGCTGTTTGGATTTATACCCTATTTTCTACCAACGACTAAAGTTTTACCAACTAGTGTTCCAATCAACTTAATGTCAGGGTTTTTATTTTCTTCAACATGTAACTTAAAATTAAAACTAATTAGCAGATCAGATCAAAATCATATTTTGATGAGTTAAGTAAATTATCAAGCTAAACTAGCTATATTTTTTAATCATTTCATAATAAATTACTGCTCTAATAGCAGGAGTAGGATATTAAGCAACGATATAAAAAATAAAAACAGAAAAAATATAGTATAATGTATAAAATTAAAAAGAGGAAATGAAATAGATATATTCTTTCAGAGAATGATTACTTTCTATTCAATAAATTTACTGGAAATGTGTACCATTTTGTTTCTGGGTCTTCGTAGTTCTATATATGTCGTCTCTTTCTGTAGAAATACTTGCAAAGGAAAGAATTTATTATTCATACTTTCGAATATATTCTCTCCGTTTAAATATCGATGTACTAATTTCTTAAATTGTATGCAATCAATTCATAAATTCTCACAGATGGTAACAAACGTGCTTGCCTTTTTTGTGCTAGGAATTAAAAACATTTGACATAATATCTGTAGTAGAAAATAATTATTTATCCCTTTTACTTATTATCTAACACTACTATTTCCACAACACAAAAGTTATGTTTTTCCTTCTTAGCACTGCCTGGAATGCACAGTCATGCAAAAATGAACATTTGTCTTAAAGCTGTACAATGTTCTTTATATATATTAATCTCACATACTCGTACTCACATACACACTTACACATCTAATCATAGGTTTCAGCAATAATTCTAATATGAGAAAATAAAAAATAAAGATTTATTTTTGTATACGTGGTCATCTGTAATTAAATACCAATATATTTATATAGAATTTGCTATTGACTGGAAAACAACACAATTCATTTCCAACAGTTTCTATAACAATCACATTCAACATGCAAAGAGATCGATCTACAATCACGATATTCTCTTTTAATAGTAATAATAATATCTATCAATAACGTAATCAGTAACCAACCAATGGACATAGTACCAAACAACAATGGTTTCGAGATCTTTGGAGCTCGTCTTTTCTATTTTAATAGAAGTATACTCTCACGGTTTCATTTATTCACATATCTTCACTCGCCCACTCGCACTCAAGTTTACATCGAGAAACCCTCACACAAGTTTACATCCATATTCAAATTTCTTTAGTAGTTTTTAATGTGGCCAATAGTTCATTATCATATTCGTAAGTTAAGCAATTTTTCGATTCACGACTATGTAAATCAAAACTACTGGTCATATGATACATGTATGTCCCCAACTCACATCTTTGAGATCACATATCAAACAAAACTCACATTTTTAAAACATTTATCCGATAAGGAACCGTAACACCAGATGAACAGAAATATTAAAACCAACTATCGGAATTAGTTTCCACCATAAAATACGTATGCGTAACATCAAACATTCCATTTGTATTCCTATATATTTGAAATTTATAATTTTCTCTAAACAAGATGAAATCATATATTATCCTTGAAAATATTCTTAACATTATTTGTTTTTAATCATTGTTTATTAATTCCATTACCATATGCTTACCATATAATCAAATCCAATAGTCAAAGTCCAACAATGTTTCTGTATTAGTAAATAGTAACAATTGTCACTAACTTTCAGATACTTCTGTGTATAACAGTCACGATATACCAAAATCGAATTACGAATTACGACCAAAATCGAAATCACGAATTACCAAAAGAAATGGTAATTTGAATTTCAATCTATAATCTTTGTTGTTTTCAAATAACCATGGATGGAATAAGATGGGATAGAATCGACTGAAAATTTTCACGAAACGGAACGCTTTATCTTCGTTAACGTGCCATTGTTCTCTTTCTGTATATGATTACCATATTGATGAGACGGAACAGAAATGTTCGATATATTCACGAACTGAAACAGCGTTCCGGTATACTCCAGTTCAAGCCCTGGATACAATACTATAATGCTTAACGAAAAAGCGTGTTTGATTCGTGGACAGGTAACACTGTAGAACATCATTCCACAGTTACCTTAAGATATCACTATTTTGTGGTAAAATTGTAAAGATTTTAACAGAGAGGATGAAAAAACACGTAAAGTAGCAAAACTGATCAGTTCAGATTGTGATTTCGCAACACAAGACTTGTCCAGTCTTTTCGTAATGCTTTACTCTTGTTGTTAAAATACTTCTGTTGCAGTAGAAACAATCAAATAATTTGTGTGTCACTGAAAATAATCGAAAACTTACGCATCGTACTTTAAATCATTTTTTGGAAGCAAAATTAATATTTCCTTGATTGACTTAAAATATTTAGTGAATGATTTTAATACGACTTCAGAAATCCTATTTAAAAAAGAATGATTTTTACCATTGAATTTTTCCTAATTTTTTAATTATCCTTTTTATTATTTATTTTTTTTTTTATCTTTTCTTGGTTTCCATGTTTAGTGTTAGTAAAGGAAGCATTACATTTGCCTTGTAATGAATGTTGTTCCTCGCATCCTAACATTTTTAACACTTAAGTTTCTTTAGTAAAATAATCTTAAATTATTTAAAATGACTTAGTTATATAACCTACGCTATTATCTACATTTTTAAAACATCCAGTCATATAAATCCACATCATCACTTCTTTTTGGCAACAAGATAGAACTAAAACTTGATTTTGAACAATAGTAAATTCTGTTGACTTAAAACTATGAACTGTAAAGATTATAATTAGATGATTATTGAAGTTTTAAATTGTGAAAAATGAGTTAACTTAAGTTTTAAATAATTGCAGTTGTCGTAGCTATTTCTTACCAAACGTAAAATTCTATATTATTTTTCTGTGTTACAAATGTGAATACAAACTCTAATTTATTAAAGTAGATGGATGTTAATATTGTCGGAAGATACGGAACAAAGAATTTACCATTTAAGTTAGAGATTACGTAATTATAACCTTTAGAATGTTAGGTACATTGTCTGAAATACTTCGTTGTGACATCTTTCTTATTCGGAACATATTATTTCAACTATATCAACGTTTATTTCAGATTACGTAGATAATCAAGAACGTTGATTGCAAGAGTTGTAAACGCCAATAGAGCTTATCTCTTTTCAATAAACTTGTAATTAAACATATCCCTTTTTCTCAAATTTATAATTAGGAACTGTGAATGCTATATTACAGTAGATTCTCAACGTACTTCACTCGGGTCTACCACATGACCTGGCACAAACGGCTAGGGACTCTTGTCTTGTGCGCGCTAGCTTGCCTCGTTTTGTTTTTAAAACGAAATATCGAGTGGAATTATTTGAATTTCTTTTCCCAGCAAAATCAGTGTTAGAAGTTTCGCAACACATCTAATAAATCTCGTCTTATGCTAGATAGAATCACTGCAGTAGATCTTCTGTGGTTGCTATAAGCCGTCAATAAAAGCTTCAGAAGGATACTTAGAAGCAATGTATGTTAAACAATCATTAAAAACTTCTCGGAAAAGATGTTTTTCCAGGCTTATTCTATAACTAAGATTAAAAAAATGATCATGAATTATTTATTTTCAGTCTTGCTGTTTTATGAATTTACTGTCCTTTTCGTTCAATATTCTGATCAACAATAATATTTATATTTACATTATAATACTGGGACATTTAAAATGATTCAAAACTATAATGTTTTAAATTCGGTAAAAGTATTTTTTTTTAACATTTCCGAATTAAAAAGAAAAATGACGTAAGCTCCAAAGACCTTTAACCTTACTCAACATATTAGTTCTGCATTGACAAAGGAAAACTATATTCAACACAAGAGACTTTTAAATTGATCATTACTCTAAATATTTTATATAATTAACATTCAGTTTTACATAAAGAGCCAGAAATTAATGAATAATTCTTGGACCTTTCAATATTAAAAATAAGTCTAACACTGGCACACACTGAACAGTTACAAATTCGGAAGGTTATTAAATAAGCTCACTTTCTTCTTATCTTAAAAAAAATTAAATTGACAAAAATGTTCGTTTACATGTATATGTATAAACAAGATGTAGTTTATTAAATATTATTGTCATAATTTACTCACTAACACCAATACTGACAGTAGTGAAAAGCATTATTGTCTAATGTTACAATTTGAATTGGCTGGCTTCTGTTTATTGTCATAGTTTCGTTCGGCAATTGCCAAAACATGTTTCATCAAATAACTTCCCATTATTGTATATTTATATATATTAATTATATATATATATATATATGCATACTATATACACAAATACAGATAGTTTCTTCCTGCTAGAAACAATTTTATACTATCATGGCCAGTATTTAGTTTTCAAAGAAATTTCTCCTTTATGTGTAATACTGAAACAGTGATATTAGGGACAATTACTTTCACTAGTACCACTATTTTTTGTTATAATCTTTACGATTTCACAATACTTATTGTCATCATTTTCAGATAATTCCAAAAAGGCACTCAGGACTTCCATATACTCTATTAGCATTGTGAAAATCTGCAGAAAACAATCAGCCCTCTTTTCCTTTTGATAATAATAAAAAAAAGATTATGCACAACATGCATTTATATATATTAAATACTATAGTTATAAAAAATAATTGAAACCTATCCTAAAACCACACAACCAGATCTAAGTACATAGCGCTTGTCAGTACAACATGTAAACATCTAACAATACAAAGGAATTCAATCACATTGACAAGAAAACAAACAAAAAGAAAATCAAAATGGAAAAAAAAATTCTGAGGTACCTGGATTAGAAATGAAATATTTATATCTCAAAATTTGTCTAGCAATAAAAAAAATGCGTTAAATAATTGTCTTTCTATATTCTACATTGCAAAATTTGTGCTACACCTATAAAGATCACACACACTTAGAAATATTTTTCTTTAAATTATGATATTGTTCTCGTCTGATTTAACTACTCTACATAGTTTTTTATTCATTAGATATGCTTTTTGTTTCATATTTGTGAAAACATTTATCAATATTTTCTTATTGTCATATTTATTGTCATCGTATTAGTTGTTGGTACAGCTACAGATATGTCCCGAACAGTAAGTTTTTTTTAATTTGACTTCACTTAACAATGATGCCTTGTATTTAAAAGACTGACCATAATAGATTGGCATTTTTCCTTCATAGGCAGCGTTACACACAACCTTGTTAAAAGGCTTAAATTATTGTCATGTTTCCCAGAGGTTAGTGACTTTAATTCTGAAAGTGGCAGATAAGAAACACTCAGCTTAAAAAATATCGTGTTTCTGACACCTTGAGCGTTGATGTACGTTCCTGCACTTTCCTAAAATTACCTTCGTATGTACTTTGTGTACGAAGAAAATACGATTTCAAATTCTTGCGTACACCAACATACACACTAACGAAGGTGTGTTTTCTTCATTGTGTTTTCACGAGTAGAATGTCAATGTAAACTGTTCTTGTCCTTGGTATTTACATTTACTTTGTGTTTTCCATTTCATTTCTCCCAATCTGCACAAATTGTTTCTCCAACTGTCAGAACAAAACACGAACAGCTCAAACTTACTCCTTCATAAAAAAATATTGGCGAACAGATCAGAACTACATTGTGGCACAAAACCCGAAATTGGATCAGTTCCTTGTCATGGTAGTTGAAGAAAAAGTATCTACACGTGGTGTGGCAATAAAATTGTGTTGCTCTTGATGTTGGGTAAATGTGTCTGTATCATATATTATCCTACTGGCTTAGATAATAATAAAAACAAATCAAGAAAAGGTAATACTACATACTCAGCATTATCAACTTGAAAATAATAGGTATACATATATCACTACCTTAAAACTGAAGTACAATCGTCACAACAATTTTCCCAAAGTCAAAACAACAATAAAATTATACATACACTAAAACAAAATGAATTATCTTTAAAAACAAAGTAATAATAATTAATCAAATAATATTCTCGACTAATCACGTATTATAATACTTTTTTAAAAATTAAAAACTTGTATTTTCGGCATCTCAGTAATCTGACGTAGACAATTCAAATTACTATCCGAACATGATACAGTAGCAAAAGTATCCAAACTCTTATTGCTCCAGATAACAAGGGGTTTGAGCTCTCTTTAACAGCCTGTAAAAAATTGATCAACGTCCTTCTGGAGAAAGAGACTTTCTAATCCACACATTTCACCTAACCAGAAGCAACTGGAGAATGGAAATAAGTAAAATGGCACCCGATCTCATAAAACTTTCTGCTGAATTAGGCAGATCTCTTCGAAGCTTAAATCCTGGATCCACAACATGAATCTTCCAGCCCAAGTTATTGTGAACATAACACTATAAAGAAAGATAAAATGTTCTATATTATCTTAAAAGTTAACACTATTTTTATTTGGTTAGAGCCAAATAGTCATAAATAATTCAAAACCACTTTCACAAAAACCTATTCGAAATTTGAAAACACATCGGTCAAGAATAAATTTTTAAAAACTGCTGTAGTAGTAGTAAATATTTTGATCAAAAAGAAAATTAAGAAACACTAAGCACATACGTGTATCATATAAACAAGATTTGAAGCACAAACATTATATTAGTTGATGAGGAATTACTCATATTTCTTACCTTATAATTTTACTCCAGAGGTCCTTACTTGTCCTGATTAAAATCTAGATTTTGCTAATATTAAAAAATTATTTCAGTAAGGCACGGAATAGAACTCGAGTTAATGTAGGACATAATGTAAAAGCTTAGGAGCTTCCTTGTCGCTAAAGTTGACCTTAGTACAATCACTACTAACACAAATTATCCCCGAAGGTAAAACAAAACTAAATTCTGAAATGTGGTTGGAGTTCATATTGCTGCAATCACTTGTAGTCAAATCCGCTTACATGTCATAGAAGTAGCACAAAGAAAAAACAAGTAATTTCTGAAAAAAATTCCATCTGATGTAAAAGCTATGCAATTGCATGTGAATTCCATTCCTATACTAAACGGTAGCAATATGAATATCATCCAAATTTCAGCTCGACAAGGGAAGAACAAGAAGAGCTACGACGTCTAAGGAGAACAGTCATATCGAACGATTTCAAAATAACCTCAGAGTCCAGACATAAATCAGAAAAGCAGGAAATATTTTACATTCCATATGTGTCAAAGACAACAAATCAAATCAGCAGGTTGTTATCCAAAATCAGCATATTGAAAGCACACGTTCGGACGAAAAAGATTCAATGGACAGTCAAGAGTAAATTCAGTCAAAAGGACAAAGATTCTATGGATGATTTACAGTCAATTGTAAATTTCTACTATAAGCTCCAAAAGTAATCTCCATCTCCCGTAAACGTGGCCAGACATATAAAATTAGACAGAGAGGCAAGAACACAGAACCAACATTGGAACATGCGAAATACATCCGTCTAAACCATAAAAAAGTCAACCATAACAGACCATTGTTTAAACACAAAACACATAATAATTATCACAACTAGAAGATAAAATATTGGGCCAAGATCATCAAGAAGGCAATCGAAATACAAATACATACAGTATTTGAAATAGAGACAATTGTTATGGTGTCAATAAGGCATGGAAAACAAAATTTTAATCACAGTTAGACAGAAAATATTCATATTTTAGGGTTTGCAGGAGCGCGGATTGAATTGAAAAGAACAAATCTGGTTGGATGGTCTGAACAGCTAGTCAATCAGTAGCAGCAGCAGAAGTAAGATGTATAGAGAAGCGTGTATCATCCAATCCTGAAGATGTGCACAGAGATTACGTTGATAATCACAAACCAATAGACCCTGTTGGAAGTTCAAGAATATTTTATTTAATTCATTCTTCATGAAAACACTAATCATTATGTTCACTCACAACTCAAGTAATAATAGATGAAATGGTGATGATATTCTTTGGCCAAGTAATTATGATGCTATTCTCAATTCCAGAAAATATTTGTCCACATTCAGTTCTATTTCTCCACGGGTCGTACTTCACTCTGTCCAAATCGTTTAAAACTCTCAACTTACGCGAGGCGGCTTAGTTTTCATCTCTAAAATATTATATATATATATATATATTTAAATTAAACGTTTGCTTTACCTATGATTACTTTTATAGGACTTGCCTTTCTATGAATTAACTTCTTAACTGTTTAACTCCTAAAATTATGTATTGTTGCAATTGACTGAGCAAACAATTTTTTAATATAAGTTGTTTGTAGCGCTATACTATCTGAAGAATGATTAATTATTTGGAAAAAGAACACTGAACTATATCCCGACACGACCAACTCCTGTGCATCAGGATGTTGTGTACTATAAGTGCGACCATAATGACTTGATAGCTGGAAGTAATATAAATAAATGGTACTCAGCTATCAAGTCAATATGGTCACACTATTGTTACTTGTAGTGGTAATTGTCGGTATAGGTAGGGATCTAAATGTGATTCTTGGTCAGATTACTAATAAGTATTCTGCACATCTTTCAACTGCTAACCATATATATATATAATCTTTATGTGAAAAAAACAATTAAATCGAAATGATCATTTGCTAACACTATCACCTGACTTTTAGTGTTCGCTTGCCACTGGAAGATTTGAACAATTGTTTGAACAGATTGAAGAAGGTTCGAACAATGGTATTGTTTAAGAACGGGCTCTTGTACGATACCAGTCAGATGAAAATGGTTCTAAGTTTTGTTCGAGCAGGAAAATCTAATTGTTCTATCCAAGTTTCCGTAGAACACTTCTGTGATCCTAAAGAAACTGCTCGAACCTAATGCTAAACCTAGATCTTATTTTATAAACGCAATACAGGCGTTTATAAAATAAGGATAAGAAAACAGAGCTTAGAAAGTATTCTAATATTAGAATGAAACTGAAGTATTAACTACTGAGACCATTTTTTGAAAATTTTAAAGGAAGTCAAGAAACCAAAAGTGCAATAGAAAAGCAGAAGTATTAAAGATGAAACAAACTCAGTGAAATTGTGATTATTCATTTGTCCAATGATAAAACAACAAGTGTGAAGAAAGGTTTTTAAGTTACGAAGAAAGTCTAGAAAAGCAAACAAATTAAATTTCCAAGAGAACTTTTTCAAGATCAACCAGAAAGGAGATTTAGGGGGCTTAACTTTGGAAGATGGCGCAAAAGATAGCGACAGGAAAAGGATTAAAGGGCGATTTCTATATACTGTTGCCAAGTCCTAGTCTAGTCACGTGACCTCAAGAATTTATATATGATAGAGTGCATGGCAACTATTTACCTAAACAATGGACTTGATATCACAATCTAGTAAATGAAGTTGTTAAAAGTTTCCGTGTTTCGAGATTTGAAACATTTTTCCATGCTTGTATCCATGTGAAACCTACGTAAAATTATGCTTACTTTCCTAAATTTTCAAAGATATTACGGTCTTCGTTTCCAAGGTATTGAAAACGAACAGAGAAGTGTAATAGGTAAACAAAACGCAGATATTAATTGAGCACAAAAATGGTTGAAGTAAAATAAAACACTAATATGACTGACTGGCAGGTAAAAGCACTAGACTAACATTTTTGAGCGAACGTGTAATATTTAAACTTCACATTCAGTATGTTAATTGACTTCTTACGCCTTCCAATGGCTTTTTGCATTATTAAGAGCTATTCGTATTTTATGTGGAAGTTCAGCAAGGTTTGCTCAACTAATGTCTTAATTTCATTTATCCATTGCACTTCTCCTTTAACCAACAACCTGATAATGTCTTGGAAAGCTGGCAAAAGTTTCATCTGGATGCTGACAAGCAGGTTTGACCTGCAGGTAGGGATGATCCTAAAACCAGTTAACCTTTTCGGTTCGGTTTGTAGTTTAAACCGAATCAGTCGGTTTGGAGTTCAAACCGGTTCGGGTCGGTTTGTAGAATGGTTCGGTTTGGTTTAAGAACTGTTGGGCCCTGTTTGAGGACTGTTTTGTTCGGTTTCCGTTCAATACTCGAAATCGATGGAAATACAGTTTTCGTTATTAGGAACCGTCCACCCAGAGATTATAATGAGGCTGTAATGTTATGTTTTTCGGTATAACTTTATTCAGTTGTAAAATTATTTCGATATTACTGAAACAATTGAGGGGTCATATTGTGTGGATACTTTCAATGATGCTTTGGAAATTGGAATAAAACTCTTAATATTAGTTGAAAGAGAACTTTACGGCATGGGCGGATGTACGAGAGATAGCCTGGAAGAGGGGCAATTACTTGAAGGGTGGATGCTATTCCAGGGAAAGCTACGTTTAGAATGAAACATTAAACTCATCCTAGGGGGGTTCCAAAAACCGGTTAACCGGTTTCGGTTTGGTTTGTAGTTTAAACCGGATCAGTCGGTGTGGACTTCAAACCGGTTCGGTTCGGTTTGGGAACGGTTCGGTTCGGTTTGGAAACGGTTCGGCTCGGTTTCGGTTAAACATTCCAAACAGGTTCAAGTGGCAAACCGAAAGCGCGGTTTACGTTTTCAGGAACCGTCCACCCCTACCTACAGGATTACATGGATAGTCCATAATGCTATTAATTGATAGGAAAGAAGAATATATCGTATCGAATAACCAATAACTAACCGAAAATGACTTTATACAGCAGACAAACACGACAAAAATGTATAAAGTTCTCCGAAGTATGGAAATACATTTCTAAAACACAAAAGGAAGATAGAAAAACAATCAGCGTCGTAGTACAAATGCAGAAGAAATGTAGAGCGCATTAAATATGATATAAAGAAGAGGAATATTTGCAGAATATGATAAAGTGCCATTAGGAATAAATTGAAAACAGTTGTCAAGTATGGAAATTTAATGGCTAAATCAGAATAATAAAATCTGATTTAAAAATAATAGTACAGAAGAAAGTAAATAAATTTAATACATATGAAATCAAATACTTGTTAACATACATACAATACCAAGGAATTCGGCACAGGTCATACAAACTGGTTCCTCTGTTCACGAAGCTCAATTCTTTAGTTTAAGCACACTAAGTCCAAACAAAGTTACGAACAAAAATTCTAATTTTTTAAATCATTACTAAAAGAGGTTTTTAAAGAACAAAATACATTATACCGAATGTCTCAGAGGTTTCGCAATCCGTTCTTTCATAGCATGTAACTATTAAACTTAAGACATCGTTCTTGCTCTGAAATATAGTCCTGTACATTGGGAAATTTTTAACATATTAACAAATGAAACATCAATCGTCATTCAGGCTGCATAGTTATAAAAAAATGTTGCCAGAGTCGGGTATTTTTAACAAACTGTGTATGCTCCTGCACAAAGTCCATTTATTTAACTGGCTGCAACATTTCTTGGTGTCACTAGAGTCTGTATGACTGCTTATCCAGTATGAACAAGAAATTCCGTACTTAAAGAGTTTACAAGCTTTGTGATGTATTCCAAAATCGTAGGTTTTGTTCAATATGATTCTGGCAACACTGTTAGTGAGGAGTGACACTGGGAAATATGTTTTACATCTGTTACCTCACAATATTACTTTCAAGGGAAAGAACAAAGTTGAAAATGTCCAGAAAAAATGTGACGACTTCAAAACACCTGCAAATCCTGAAATTTAAAGTGCGAGTTCTTATCATCTGTTGCTCATTACATAAAAACAGTGAAAGGGGGGAATGGATTTTTTATTTATTCCAGGGTTTATTGTCAAATTTTTCCTGAAATTTAAAACTTTGTTCTTTTTCTTGAAAGTGATATTATGAGGTAACAGATGTAAAACACATTTACCAGTGTCACTCCTCACCAACAGTGTTGCCAGACTCCACAGTAATATTGAAATACCTACATTTTTTTAAATACGACTAATAACTCTAAATAAAGTTTGTAAAATCTTAAGAAGAAAGTTTCTTTCTCATGTTCAATAAGTGCACGTGTTCACGGGTTCAAATTCCGCCAGGGACCATTGAACGGAGTGGTTCGGAGCCCACTTTACCAAAAACTGTAGATCCCGTCCTTAGAAGTTCACCAGATCGTGTAGGGTGTTAATAACAATTAACTCGACTCAAGTTCGATGACCAGCAATGCATGCAGACTCTGTACTGACACCAAGAAATGTTGCATCCAGTTAAATAAATGAATTATGTGTAAGAATATACACAATTAGTACTTTACAACCGTGCGTGAATGACGACTGATGTTACATTTGTTAATATGTTAAAAGTTTTCCAATATACAGAG
>JAGDQP010011932.1:0-21166 GCA_022664845.1 Lepisma saccharinum
GCAGTTAAAGGTCAAATTAAAATTGTCAAGAAGTTAAAGTTTCTGAGTGAAGATATCTAGGACGATACAAGAAATATTTATCCTCTGTTTCTCTTTGAAAGAGAAATTCATAACGAAAGTAAAATAAAAGAATATACTAATTATAAGATTTGTCCGCATATTAAGTAGAATTAGAATAATTTCAATTTCTAACAAAAGAAAGAATCGGCTACTATTCGGGCAACTTCCGATCGAGAAAAGCACAATCGGTCTGGTCCTAGCACAATATTTCGGTGACCAGTGCCTAAAGCACTTGAACGGCGACCATAATAAAATATGCACCAGGTAGTCATTGGCTTATTTTATTTGAAAAACTACTAGGCTACTTATTGTAATTTCCCAGGGGTTGTTGGTTGCTTGTAGCATAACATTCTAGGCTTCAATCTTAGTACAAAATTGTATTATTATTATTATTTATTATCATTATATACAAGATTTGGAGTATGTACATTATGTACAAAATTATAATTATTAGTATAAGAATTAAAGAAAACGGACTGTTGAAATTTGTAGTAGAAAATCATAAGAACGCAGGTGAACCAAAAGGTGTTTTATCATTGCACTGTGCTAAACTAGGTTAATTTGCTACGGACACTGAGAGTGTATTATTACGACTCGTTACACAGTTGTTGTCTTTCGCACATAACACTAGTAAAACTTGTGGCATGAAATTATTTGCGTTATTCAAACTATTGCATTAATTTGTAAAAGAAGAATATGTGAACATAATTATTATTTATAGTATTTATTATAAGAAGAGAGGATTTTAATAGTGAGAAAGGAAGAAAATATTGCGGTAATCGACATGGACTTGTTGTTAAGCGGATTTAAACATACTCGAAGCAAGATACTACGAGAATGCCAGGGAAAGAAGGAGTTAGTGGGTGGGTTGGTCAACGAAAACAATTACGTCATACAAGATTATCTTTGCATGAGAGAGATGATGGCTGTAGTCCGTTCGCACACAACGAAACAAATCACTGTTGCGATGTTAAGGGAAAAAATAAAGATGTCGGAATCTTGTCCAACAATAATCCTATTAAAAAATGGCGGTTTGAGAATTTAATAGGGATTCACTTTCCCTGAAGAAGAGTAGAAAAAATTAGATAAATTCTTCGCGTACGAAGTTCTCCTAATTTAATGAAGAATTGCCATTTTTATCGTTAATGATGGGATAGTACTTTATGAAAATAAAATGGAATTGTACGGAAATTCTGCGCATTTTGCCTCTAACATAGCATATTGGAAGAATTTAAATTGATATTTAGTAATGAACTGAGTATCAAGACTTCGTCTTGAATAACGATTACAGGACTTCTCTATATTTTTCTAAAAGTATTAAAAGTAGGATTGTGAAACAAAAATGGATGTTTCTTTAGGAAAAAGATGTGTGCTTCACGTTCAGAATAATTGCATCATTTAAATTCTAAAAGAAAAATGTAGCTAAAATGTAAAAGAAGTGCGACAATTTTTCGTTAAAAGAAATAATAGGTTCAAAATTTGATGGGTTTTACAGGATAAAAGATAATATTATTGTCATGCTGAATAAATGATGGAATATTTCACGATCTTGTTGCACAAAATGATTTAAAATTTCACGTTCGGTAAAACATTTTTCCGGATTTTGCTCTATCGAACGGAATATTAGCAATGACAATATTTGATTTTAATTCTACGCATGCACTGTCATGTTTTGTCTAGATCTTACAGACGTGGCACAAAATATGATGTTAAATTTTAAACATGACTACAATTTCATTCTTTAATTATTTTATTTTTCATAGGAAATTATAAATAATGGTATCATTTATATTGCAATATTATTTCTTTGAATTCAAAGTTTCACGTGATATATTTTTATTGTTCATAAATTCGGCCTATAATTCATAAATTGATGTTAAACATAGACTAGATTTCATTTCCTATCTTTGTCGTTTAGTTGTTGTTATATTAATTCGTCGAATATCTTACATACTAAATTCACTCCACGCGCTTAGCGGCATGGGGTTCTAAAACTAAATGCTCAAAACTATTTTCAATAGTTTATAACTTACATACTAAAATCGTCGTTGAATATTTGGGTGCCTAAGAATGAAATCGAACACAAATCGCATTGTCTCAAACATATAACGTTACATGTTGTCGCTTAGCGGTTTAATTTCAGTTTGTAGCGTTATGGTTGCATCTTCCTGTAACTTAAAAAAATAACTGGGTTCTCCACATTGTATCTATGTACAGTGGATGTATACCCCTTCCATTTAGACAGGAGCAGGAAAATAGAAATGCCTTCCCCTAAACTAAAATTAGTATAGGACTTTTCCATATGAATAGATTATATTCGCCCCCCTCACAAATCGATTTTTATTAAGTTCCAATGTTCTTGACAATCTGATTTATGTCAGGAATGTACTTTACATAGCAAAATTTGTGAGATCCAGGTGATTTTATTTTGAAATCGGCTTTGCGCACGGTTCCAAAATATTGCATAAAACATTGTCTCAAATGTTGCACACAGATTAAATGAAAATATATTTAAAATTTATTGATATTTTGAAGTAAAATTTAGAGGTTGAATTTTGGCTAAAATTTATTGTTTGTTGTGATTAGTTTGATAATTAAGCAAAATTTGGAATAGTTTCGAATTACATAAATTGGTAGGACAATCACAATCTCTAAACAGATGTCATTGTATTTCTTGATACAAATAATACGTTTAGGTTTTAAATGGCGCGGCTGCATTTTCAGTTTCTCGTACATTTAAATCGCGGTGTACCAAACTCTATTGGACTTTCTCTATTTGGTGCTTTGCTACCATAGTTAGAGTCTATAAGAACAAAAGTGAACGATACATGCAATTCGCATGTCAGAAATTCCTCGAATTTCGACGTGTTAGCGTAATAGAATTGCTGTTCAAAGAGTGTGTCCAGACTAAATTTATTTTACACTTGAAAATTTGCTTCTAAAGCAAAACACAGAGTTTGCATTTCCATGTTCTGGATTTGAAAGTCTTGGGTTCGAAAACCTAAGAGAAGTGTGCTAACATAACGTTATTTTATATGCTTTCCTTCCACTGTGGGAATGCTCTGTAGAGGCGGAAGACATACGTGCTTCTCGTTGAGCAAAGCATATCTGCTTTCTTTCCGTTGTATATGTATGTGTATGTTGAAGTTGTGTGAACGTGTCGTCGTTCTGCGTGATATTATTGCATTCACATACACATTGGATAACATATTAACATTGCTATCCCTAGGTTCCGCGTTTGAATCCGGGGTAATCCCTACACTTCCCGTAGAATTGTTCATTGTTTAGAACATAACGGGTTCTTTGTTCTTGAAAAAAAAATGTTGCTACAAAATTACGATGAACTTCATAGTTCGGTCTTGGAGTTCAATTATAAATTTGAAGTTGTATCCAACCTCGGATATAGCAGCGATTAAAAGGCTTATTGCATTGTTCTGTACTAAGGAACAAAACACGGAAAATTTCCAGTAGTCTGTTATTATTTCAGAACATTTTTGCAATGATTGACGAAATAGTTCTTCATTTTCTGGCGAAAAAATTAAATTTCGGAAATCTTTCGGAATTTGAGACCGTATTTGTAGTGTTGTTAAATCTGCAGCAAATGTAGCTGTTCTTTTCCTCCAAAATTGCATTTTAGCTGATTTTAAAGCGAAATTTACAAAAAAAAAAAAAAAAAAAAATGAGTTAAAATTTAGAAAAGCCGGGAAGTGTGCCGTATTCGAACTTGGTTCGAAGTTGGCGTCCTTTCACCACTTGAACGACCGAAGAATTACTGTCGTTCGTCATGGGTGTTTTGAGGAAACGCTTCTAAAGTGGGGAGAGCGAAAACCCATATTAGCGAGAGGTTTTAAAATTAGACGGTCATTCGTAGACTGTTTACTGTGAAATATCGGTGTGAAATATGTGGTGAACTCTGGGAGTTCATTATGGGCGTTAACTTTAAATGTCAGATGGTAGAGGCTAAATTTGGGATTTTAATGCAACGAAGCTTAGCTAAACATGAGAACTACTTGGATACAAAAGGGTTCTGTTGCCGAGTTAATTGAACGTAACATGATTACATTTTAACACACCACGTTTCTTAACGATGGACAGAATAAACGGGTTTTACCGGAGTTATTTAACTTTGAGCAAATATTATATTATTCGGGAGGTGACACTTAAGAAAGTCTAAATTATGCCAGACGCTAGAATTCGCAATATAAAGCAGATCCTCTATTCATACCTGAAATTTAGTTGAAGTTAGACGTTCAATGAATTTCTACAGCCTTTGATTCCGTCACAGCCAGATGATGAAAAATGTTCAGAAAAATCTTCCTTCTTAGGTTAAAGCTTTGGCTGGAGACTTCTTCTATTGTACTGATGCACTGAAGGCCCCTCTATGGATCTGGAGATACTGGAGCTCTGTAGGCCCCTCTATGGAACTGAAAGCTTTGGTAGAATACTGATTGGCTTTATATAGGAAAACGTACATGTAGTAAATGTGTGTGTGTGGTGTTTGTCTGACATGACTCTCCTTTGAACTTTAAGTAGGGCGAAAGGTGACGTTCCCATCATAAAGAACATGGTTAATTTGCTCAAAGGTGAATAACATCTCGATTGACGTCATGGATTGCAATATATTTCATCAGCCTTCGTTGTTGCTACTCTGTTCATCTTTACTGAAACATGCCGGCGGTTTTATTTCCATTTCACCGAACAAATTACAAGAAAAATATAAAAATATACTAAAACCTATTTTTTTCCTATTATTTTGAATTTTATAAATAAAGTTAATTTTACCCTCTGCTGGGGAGGATCACAACATGAAGGTAGGAGAGGGTTGGAACGAAAGAGCGTCATTCTGACAAAGTTTTACTAACATCCGAACAGTTATCATATTTGTCGCATGACACCTTTAACAACTGGGATACAAGAAAAACAACAACCTTTGAACCTGCGATATCAGCAACATATGAAAGAGGCATTGCTTGTACTCCCTACTGCACTCTTATTGTAACTGAAGATGGACAATTCTTTAGCCAAGCAGAAACACAATGGTAGAAAAAGAATTACATTAATTTTCCACAGAAGCTAAGAGCTTTAAAGGTAATGTGACTGATTCGTATGACAGAATGCACCAGCTGGGTTCCCGTATCTTAGTGATCTTAAAAAAAGTATGCACAAACCTGGTAATTTCTAATCAGCACAAGAACAAGGAAATTACCAGAAAAAAATAACTCTAATAAAGGGAATGAATTTTGAATGTCCTGTCCTGGAGGACTGAATTACGTATCCAACCTATCATGTCGTGCAATTTTCTGTACATGTCTATGAGAGACATTGCCAATTCTGAATTTTGGAGCCTCTTAGAGTGGGGAAATGGGACAGTAATAACCAGCGATGGGGGGAACAAAGGCCATCTCCACTATTTTGATTTCAGGTGAAGCCTATACGAAACGATAACGAGTAAAAATAGGGATAAAAGGAGTAACATCTGCACCATCTTGACTATAGGTGCAGTACACAAAACGAACTAGCGAGAGTAATTGATAAATTAGGTTGGTAATAGGGATAAAAAAACGCTTTTCCATCATTTTTGCTTTATGTGGGGATCTAGAAAACACTAGTAAGAGGGACAGGGGCCTAGAAAAAGAGTATCTGCACCATCTTGACTTTAGATGGTGCCTGTGGAAAGACCAGCATCTACCACCATCTTGACTTAGATGAGTTTCGGGATCAAATTTACTAAAGGGATCGTTACAATTCAATATGTTTTAAAGAAGACCAGCATCTCCAGCCATCTTGACTTTGAGAGAGAAACAAAGTTTTAGGGATTTGTTGCTCATTGCAAGTAAACTAGCTAGTTTTAAGCAAAAGGTTTACTTAAATAAGAGATAGCGAAATAACACATAATTTTAGGATCATGGATCATGGGCTACGATATAAAGATAATATGTGCTTTTTTATTCCATTCCACTTACCACACAAGCGAAGTTCCAGCTGCGAAGCCAACCAGCGAAGAAGCAGAGTTCTGAATCGAACCTCAGTCTCTTAGGTGCGAGGAGACATCATTGTCCGGCTTTAAAACCAATACATGCCCACGTTAAGATCTTCTATGGTCCGAATAGCACTGAGTTCAAGAATATAATTAATGATATCGAGAGCGAATATTGGACGATGTTTGAAGAATCGAGACTGGCAACCGAATGTTCTTGTCAGCTCCCTCCAACCCTACATGCCCTCCTCACTTTCCATTTGCCTGACGTCACAAAACACTTCCTAGAGGTTCTTTCCATTCCAAAAACTGCAGAATTGTCAATATGTCATTCGCTCATATGCGGAAGAGTTTCTTCATACAAAGTAAAGCAGACCATAGAGAATTCAGACTATTCGATATCCAACTAACTGGCACAAATTGAAATGATGAAACAAGGAGGCGATGACTGGAAGGAGCGAAGATTTGAGAAAGAGGCTGGCTTGGCTGTAAATTAGCAAAGTCGAAATGAAATGTTGTGCTTCCCAACCTTCCTAAATTTCATATTATCAGTAATATATATATAATTGAATTCTTGATACATGAGAGTATTTGGATACTAATCGGTGTTATTGGTATATTTTTCGCAGTTTTCCGATATATAATATCGGAATATAATTGTTCTTCAATATAATTGTAATTTTTTTCTGTATTTGTAACCTTCACACGAATTTTGATACTGAATGTCCACTTTGAATTCCAAGAGAAGTACATTATGATTACTGGAGGTTTTGGAGTACACAGAACTATGTTATTGGCGTACTTTATGGTGCAATCTCACGTTTAATTTTTTTTTATGTGATTCCCTAATTTTCATGCCGAATTTCAGTCTTCTATCTCAAAGAAAAATTCATATTCAGTACTCAAGGACACCAGGAGTACTTAACAGTGTAATTGTGAAATAAACGATGTACGTAATTGAATTTTAAAAATTATTTCCTGTAATTCTAATCTGCGTTCTTGTAATTTCAGCATTCTGGCGCAACGGGAACTCGGTGCGAAGGCTGAGAACTAGGTCCCAATACCCGGCCCAGAATATCTCTATGACCTGGGCCAGTACCTAAGGAACACGTACGCAAAGTTTGGTGGAAATCAATGTAAATTTGTATAAGTAACATACAGAAATACAAACAGACAGAGACAATGTTAATTTTCTTTACATAGATTTTTGGGTTTCGTAAAAGAATCAAAATTTTCCTTATTGTGTATTTTTCTTTTGTACGTTTCACGCATTCAAGATTTAGGATGTTTTTACGTTGAATATTTTTGTTTGAGACATTTTTTTAATTTTGACATTTTTGTTTTGGGCATTTTAAACTTTGGGCATTGTTCACTTTGGACATATTTACTTTGGGTATTTTTGCTTTGGACATTTTTTTACTTTGGGCATTATTACCTGTTATCATATTGTTGAACACTGCATACTGTTACTACACTAAAGCTTTCAGTGATTTTTTTCTTAGAAAGTGTTTTTTGTCCAACAAAGCTTGTTTCTATCGAAAGTGGGGAGGTCAAAGTGGATTCATGCATTTTTAAGTCCCTTGAAAGAGAAGGGAACTTATAATACTTGCCCGTGTCCAGAAATGAAATCTCAGGAACTACAGGGCGTAGAGAGGTGCTGCATGTGTTGTTCGAAAGACATTGACTAGGCTAACACAGAGCTATCAAAACCATTTTGATTGATGTACTGATTCATTGTTGACAACCTAATTTTTATAAATTAAATGAATTAAAAACTTTCTATTCCGTTAGACCTATCTACACCAAATCTAGCATAAATATTATTTGTCATAATAGGAACATACCATGGGCATTCCTGTCCCGCATCACACCAGTTAACAATGTTGCCAACTTATTTTCTATTTATTTTATCGAACTGCGTCGATTATGTCAGACGTATCAGCACTAAACTTGCCATGAACATTATTCAACACAATAAAAACTTCAGGTTTTTCTGTATCCAAACACTCCAGTTGTTAGTGTTGCCAACCTGTTTTACAAAGGCACAGGATTCTTCGCGATTGTTAGCAGAATCTCAGCTCTAGTTTGTTTACTTCTGTAACAATGTCCCCTTGGTTACGCTGCGTTTAGTTTTTGTAGACGAAAAGTTATTTCTTTAAGGTATATTGTTAACGGCGTTTTACAGTTATTTCTGAAACTATAATGTTATTAAATTTCCACATTCTATTGAGAAGATATTAAATAAAAGCCCACCCAATACTCAGGACCAATACCATCGTAGAGATTTTTCGTTATTTATAAGCGTTTACTTCCCTTTGAAATATTTTAAATTTAAACGAGGGTAGTATGAGAAATAAATGATGGAAGGGATGTTTCTTATTTTGAGGATGAGCCACACAAATTGTCAGGAAATGTTTTCTCGAATTTTAGCCTTATATAATAATATTGTTAGACAAATGCAACCCTTCAGATAAAGTGTATTATTTCATTGGGGGTGAGACGTCTCTTCCAAGTTGGTGGGGCATCTCTCCCGCATGGTTGGGATGCAGTGATTCTGAACCGGTGTGCCGCGGCACATTGTGAAACTTCTGAGACTTTGTGATTTGTATTTTTGGTAAAAGTAATTCAAATATTTTCACTCAATATTTATTTTGAAACCGGAACAAGAGAAAATATTCTTGAGCTTAAACATGTTCATTTTACATATTGATTTGTTTAAGCCTTACGTGAAAAGATACAATATTAGTGACCAAGTCTTGCGCATTATTGCCAACTCGTACGTTAGTGTGCTGCGAACAAAAAAAAAAGGTTGAGAACCACTGGTTGGGATAACTACTGGATAAGCCTTCGTTTTTTCTATTTTTTCAAGGCAGCAATTTTTAATACTGCTAACGTCTCTTTAAGCAAGGGTTACTTTAATACAGATAATTAAGAAGAAATACAGCATATATTAAGCCCTAGATTGCAAGATTAGAATTTGTATGGTATATGTGAGATATTCCAGATTGTCTAGCTCTCAGTATTGCCAACTTTTAAATTGTCACCTTTGGACGTATCCGCATTGATTTACTTCAAATTTGACACGTGGATTGAAATTTTACTTTTTGTCAAAACGGTGATATAACTTTGTACCCGTTTGTTCTAGATGAAACGTGACAGGGATTCAGAAAGAAAAGATTACAATCTTTAATTTTGAACTGTTCTGTTCAAAAACATTCAACAGCAAAAATTTCTGTACGAAACAACGTTTATGAGATAAATTCAAATATATATATATATATATATATATATATATATATATATATATATATATATATATTTGGCACTATGTTCTCGAGTTTTAAATGGTGAAAACTTTTGATATGTTATTCATCACGCCTTTCTGCATAGAATAACAAAACTTTTATTTCGTTTCCTCACCCCTAAATCGTATTTTTCCTGAATTGTATGGAAATTCGTCTTACTCGTACTTATTTCGACTTGCTACTTACTACACAGAATGTGCTGAAATCCCCTACTTCATTTATGGGTCCATTGCACAACTTTCAATAGGCATTTTGGGATAGAGCAGGCTTTGACAGCATCATCCCGGCTTAGTTCTACTGTTAATGTTATCAAGCTCTAAAATTAATTCCCCCTACTTTCGACAGTCTATATATCCGAAATGAAGCATTTCTGCACCTTCAATAGTCTATGATTGATTTGTTTTTATTTCCATGTTAGAAATGTTGTGAGGTGATTTCGTCGGAGTTGTTTTGCAACACCCTGTACATGAAAAGTCATGCAATAAATGGAATCACATTCTATAGTATTATTTTTGTTTACTAATAACTGAAAAGTGCAGGGAAAGAAGGAGGAATCTGCATAAAAGATGATTTCTTGTAAAACGCACTTTAAAATCCAAAGGTCCGTCACTGCCTCTGAAAATTTGGTGATACCCCCCCCCCCCATGTAACCCCAATTTTTGAGAATCAGTGACGGACCCACAAACTTATATTTTACCATCGTTTTTGTATCTATTAATCTGTTCCGTCCCAAGAAATGGAAGGCAAAGAACCTCCCCTCTGAACCCAACCCTGATTTCGCTACGGCCTCTCAAAAATTGACGATACAAAATTCCAATTTTATACCCCGCAATTGAAATTTTCAATATTTGCATCGTAGCTCTTGTTACGAGTGCCAACTCATTGTTTGTAAGTACGCCTTTCTCCTTCTTTCCTTGTACGCTTCAATTATGGTTATACATTATGAAACTCAATTCACAGAGCACACCGACTCACAACTAGAAGACCCACATTCGATTTCCGGTTCCTGCGGTGACCAACATTTCCTTGCATCATTAGTGAGTTGAAATACGATTTCAGTCAATTAAAAATTTGATTTGAAGAATATGCGAGACAGGACGTTGGAAATTCCAAATGAGCTGTTGGAAAAACCAGCAGAAGAATATTGCATTGTGGGTAGAATATCTACTGAAGGAACTCGAGGTTTTTTGGTTTCCTCCGGATGGTGTTAGAGAGTGCGTAGTACTTTTTTTTTCAACTAAACTTAAATACTTCTGCAAATATACAGTTCAGTTCATACAGTGTTGTTATCCAATAAGTAGAAGCAAATGTGGAGCTAGCGAATTGCTAAGAAAGTGGTCATCTGTTGCTACGAAGAAATATAGATCTACTGTTCAAAGTCGACTGTTCAAAGGCACTCACTAGCGGAAGCTGATAGCAATCAAACAAACAGAAGCAAATTGTTGAGAGACAGTTTTACTTCAACTGTAACAATGGAACAATTGCTGAATCTGTTGTGAACTCGAGTAATGTGATTGAATACATTTTTACACAACAGGTAAGAAAATATGTATAACATTTTTTATAGTAACCGTACAGTCGAGACAAAACATGTGGGATATACGCAGCTGTAAATGAAATTATCGTATTGTTCGTCCATAAGTTTCAACACTGCACAATGAGTTTCATTGTAATCAAATTATCAGAATGCAGAATATTTTACAGTCCTTGGAACTCGTCACGAACATCCAAAACGTCATAATAATATCTCCACAACTTAACTTTGACATAAAAAATTGACACAATTACATTCTCTGTTGCAAGGTAAGAGCAAGAGACCTACCTACCCTTCGTACTTCAGGTGGATTTACAATGGTTATGTACGCGGGTTCGGACCCCGCAGCCGAATGTTCTGACAGATGTTTTCCACGGTTTTCCTCTTAAGGGAACCTCATTTCACGTCAGCAAAATCAGATAATGGGACTAGACTAATTCGAAAAAAAAAAAAAACATAAATAAATATAAATTCCAAATTTGTGAACCCGAAAAATCCAAGAAAATTAGAGCAAGTCAATCTGAATTATAGAAAAGATATGAAAACCAGCACGAAATACGGTCATAGCGTAAAATGAACGAACTCGTAACTAGGTATTGTATAATCATAAACAGCTTTGTTTTATGGATAACAGCACAGCTGTAGTTCGAAAAAAAATGAAGAGTTCGCAAATAACAAATATTAGTTTTGCAGTGTTTGGTGCCAAATTCAAATTTAACCAAAATGTTGAATATTTTATTGTTTTGTTCACTAGGAAATCAACAGAAAGCACTAGGGGAGAGTATGACGGCATAATATTATGTAAATAATTTAGTTAATTTCAGGAACTGTTGTGAAATATGTATGAAATCAGTGTCAATAATTATTTGATTAAACATAATATAGAGATAAATACTATCTTTGTAAATGTACTTGTTAACAAAATGAAATGTATAAATCCGCCAGTCGTTGTTCATATGTTACGTGAAACACTGGGAGACTTCAATGGTCAATCTTTTATATCTTTATCATTTCATTTGTTTTTACACATAATATCAACTTCGTCAAGTATAAATATCGTATTATTTTACTTTTTTTAAATTTCCTTTGGTCAATTAATATTCCATCGCCACCTAATTTTGCTGACAGGAAGTGAGGTTCCCTTGTTAGTTTCACCAGGCAAATGCCGGGATGGTAACTTAAGTAAGACTCTGGCCGATACCTTTCACTTCCTCTACCTACTGTACGGTATGAAGCAAATATGCAAAAAGGCCATTCAAAGTTTAGGGGAAAAGGCAAATATTCTTTAATAAACGTGCGAGAATATTGTTTTCTGAATTAGCACCCACCACATAAATGTCCCATATATTTAATACAATAGTGAACTAAGGAGGTGGAGTCCAGGCGGGGGGATTGAGTACATATGTTACCACTAATCTCCAGCAGCGAGCGTCCGATTTCGATGAACTATGTACTAGAGGAAGTTCGCCGAGATCTTTCGACTAGTTCTTGATAAGATAAAAGATATAATGAATTGTAGGGGCGGTAACAAACTAGTTCTTGAGTTAAACGTTGTTGGCAGACGGACAGAACATTGTTATAAGACTACCATAGCCAGCTTTTGCTTTGAAACCTAATAAAAATGAAGAAATTTACATATTTCATTGCATAAATAAATTTAAAAAAAAATAACAAAAGACCTGAGCTAATTATAGTATGTGATTCAAGCGGTAGCACGTCTTGCTACGAAAGAAGCGGCCCAGGTTCAAATTCCGGCCAGAACGCTGGAAATTCTTCAGTGCTTCTATGCCTGGTGCTGTTAGGTGTACTCAACCCAGAGCCGTAACTACCGTACCCCAAGAAACACGCATTGATGCGGGGGGGGGGGGGATTTAGGTGGACCTACAGGAGATAATAAATAGATGAGAAAAATGAGTTATTGGAAACCTAGAAAACTAGAAACCAGCACACATTGTATTAAAAGCACTACTCGCATTAGCATCGCAACGGTAGCATTTTTTAAAAATCCTTGCTCTGTAAATGTATATAGAAGAACCAATATGAAAATATTCAAAATTTTGAAGGACGATATATCGAAAACTTTGCGTCCTGATAAACATAACAGGCTTAACGTGTATTTGAGAGTAATTCGAGACATTTAGGGGTGGTTTTGGGGAACAACTTGCGACCGCCAAAATTGCTTAGTTTGATTTGTGGGCGCGAGGTTTGGTAGGAAGTTTCACGTTAATTATCATGATGTTTAAGATAAAATGAATTTTATGGGCGGTAACAACACTACGGCTCATGCCCGTCAAGATACATCCTTATCTTTGTCACGTTAAAACTTAGCTGTTAATTAAAATAATAAAATCATATAAATTGTCTTCAAAAACATAAACTACTGGTGCAAATGGTCAGTAGAATGATTAATAAACACTAAAGATGTGTCGAGTCTTTAGCATAAAAATAGTGAATGCTGTACAGGAGGCTTCACAAGATAAGATAATAATATAAAATAAAACGTAACAGCTAAAGTAGGTAAACATCTCTAATTGACAGAGATAGACCTGCCTCTCGAATATACATGAAAACTCTCCGCAATATAGCTGGTTCATCCCCTAACAATGACGCCATGTCATTGGGGATGTTATAACGTTGTCTGAGATGATTATAGCCCGGACAATCTAAAAGAACGTGACGAATACTTAAAACCACATTGCAGTTATTACAATGCGGTGGATCCAAACGTCGCAAGAGATATCCATGTGCCAGGCGACTGTGTCCTATACGTAGACGACATCAAACAACTTCTTCACGCCTACTACCTCGGCAAGGTGATATCCATGGAGCTACTGTTCCCTTAATTTCTTTTAACTCATTGACAGCAACGTCATCCCATCGTCGCTGCCATTCTGTCCGGGCAACATGTCGATAATAGATCAACATGTCGTGGAACGAGACATTCTCAATATCAAGATTAGCTCCTAAAGAGGTTTCAAGGGCAGCACGGTCAGCTAACTCATTACTATAGATACCAACATGGCTTGGGATTCAGGAAAAGACAACCTCACCACCAGCAGAGCAGATGGCATGTGTCTTATCATGATGTTTGATTTTGCATATTTAGGAATAAATACCTGATCTGATTTCTAACCTTCATCCGTTAAGTATGTAATAGCTGAACATGAAGGTAATGTAGACTAGTAATGAAGACTTTTTCTAAAATTGCTTAACTACCGTACCCCACGTTGCGGGAGTCCCTACAGGCAACACATAAATAAATGAATAATTTAGTTAATGCTAAACCTAGGAAACATTACTTCAGAAATCGTCTAAAGGTTTAATTTTAAAACTTCCTTATAATTTCTAGAAGGGAACATTTATAAAAGGTTCATTGAGACGGGGGAAGCAAAATCGCTAGTTACGCCACTGACTCAGCCTCTTATCAATTCGACCGAGCCGCCGTAGCTCAGTGATAGAGCGTTGGCGTAGCATTCGGAAGGTCCTGGGTTCAATCCCAGCGACCGATCACCCTGACTGAGGTTTTTCCAGGGTTTTTCCTCAGTCACAGCAGGCAAATGCCGAGATGGTACCTTCAATATAGTCCCTGGCCGACACCTTCCCATATCCTTTCCCTCCTCTCCTATCCCTGCCTGAGCCTCAGATGTCTAAAGGCCATAAATACAATTCAATTCAATTGTTATCAATTTGAGTACCAGAGTGGCCTTTGTATTCCTGTGTACCTTGGGAGGTAAAGGCCGTTGAATGTGCGGATGGGACTGATCGTCCTACCTCACGTCCTGCAGCTGGTCGAGTATATGTAGAACTTTATTTGAATATTACGATATATTGAAAAGAACTTTTGTCGACTATCTCGGTGCCCTAGTGATAAAAAGTGGGCATTGGTGGGAGAGACTTCGTGTGGTATTCTTAATGATTTTTTGGAGGTCATCCTGAGGTTCCGAATTTACTTTGAACATTTTAGAGCAAGAGGGTAGACAACACGGGCAACACTTTCCTAAAAATGTGCATTTTGTCCCTTTTCACCCCATTTCTGGTCAGTTTCACCAACCGTTTTTGTGTTTCGATACGTCATAGAAATTCAACATAAGCTCAAGACCCTTCTTAGAGTGGGTATGGAAGCTTCTGCCTGAAAGATTTTGTAAAAATGTCCTTATTTTAGAAAAGCATTTCCTTTTCAGAGATTTCTGTGACAAGGGCACGAGAAAAATGTAGAAAGACGCCAACGGTGATTTTTTTTTTCGTCTGGAATTTCATGAACAAAGGGACAACTGAAACAATGGATCCTGGGAGGGGAAGGTGGAAACCAGCGTGTTTTGACAGCTACTGGCTATTCATTTCTCGTATACTGAAGTTCACGTATGATCATCTTGGGGCAAATGAAAAATAACTATCCAAGGAAGACAGGCAATTGTGCTGCCAACTGGCGGTTCCTGTTATCGGTAGTCCAAGTTCGTCAGCTGAATTTCATGCTGAAAAGTATTCGAAGATGTGTTATTTTATATCTGTGCTTATGAGTTATTAATGTGTTTCCTCCCTGCACGATCTTGAGTACTAGTGCTCCGATGGCGTGTTGCGTGGAGACGTAAGAGACGAACTGTTTGGATCTTCAGAAGAATTACATTTTTAAGAATACCGGTAGACACTCGACCCACGAACGAGGCCGATACAAGCATAGTGATGTCCCTTCTCGTTACTAATTGACTGACTATAGTTGCTGTGTTGAATATGAGTCTTCTGATTATGTCTGATGTTTGGTACTCTTCGAAAGAACAGTTATTTTGATTACCGTTGTCTTCAAAACACGCCTTTCTTGTTTACTGCAAGCGAATTCGCAATTTTGTACTTACCTTCCTATCTATCCTTCCTACCCTTTCTGTTCTTTGGTCTTTCAGAAACGCCCCTTTCTCCTTTTTTATATATATCTACGTACAATCTACTCAAACAGCGCATTTGCAAATGAAAATGTCATAGTATCCCCCTTTTGCCTTTTAAACTATCATAGACGGGTCATTTATTTTCTATAAAAGCAGGTTTTAGACCCTTCAAAGATTTTCGTATGTTCTGAAAGGATTTATGATAGAGCCGTATACCCAGTGCAGGTAGAAATGCCTTTCCTCAACCACTTTCCCTGCAGGTGATTTAGCAATCTTAGCAACGGAGGATGTTCATTACATTCGTCCCTTCTCTTCTTTCCTTTTTCAGATGAAATGCCTCATTACATGCCAGTAAATGGGGTTATAATTCCTCTAGAGATCCTCACAGTTCGACACTTACGTCTCCACGTAAGACACAAGTCTTTTTTTTTTTACCAGCATGGCACTACCACTAAACAATGTACACAAGGAGAAAACACACTAATAACACATAAGAACAAATTTAAAATAACACAATTTCGAACACTTTTCAGCATGAAATTCAGCTGACGAATAGCTAATAACTTGGACTGCCGACAACAGGAACCGCCAGCACAAATGTCTTTCTTGGATTGTTATTTTTCGTTTCGCCCAAACTGATCATACGTGAACTCCAGGTTAAGACAATTAAAGATTCCGTAGCCGTCAAAACAAACGCTGCTCTTAACATTCCCCTCCCAGACTCCATTGTTTCAGTTGTCAAGTTGTTCACAAGGCTCCAGAGGAGGAAAAAAAACACCGTTGCAGTCTTCATAGATTTTTCTCGTGCGCTCGTCACAGAAATCTCTTAAAGCGAAACGTGCTTTATAAAATAAGGATATTTTTTTTAAACACTATTTGAGGCACAAGCTTCCGTGCCCACAAGATAAGCCAGTAGATTTATTTTTAATTTGTGCACCAGATACAGTACTATAAGTAGAAAAAGCATTAGAAAAATGTTAAAAAACAGATTCTCGAGAGATGAAAATCGTGACATCATTTGCATAACAAAATGAAAGAATAGCAACAGAATGAAATGGCTAAGGTGAAAGCTTAGTACAAAAATATCTTTAAAAAATAATCAGTAACCAATGATAAAAGTAGTACACTACTGTTAGTGGATCTCCTTGCTTAACTACTCTACCAATGGGAAACAAGAGTGGTCCAATGGGAACCAACATGCACCAAAACTTATTTCGCATTGTATAATGAAGAAAACAATGTCTAAAATCTACTCCAAAACCATATTTCCCTAGAAACTTATTATGTATTCACAATTTACAGAAACAAACTATATTTTCGGATTCAATGACACGATAGTCAATTCAAATTATGCATATTGTCATAATAAATACAGTCGATAATGAGGCGAAGGTTGTTTGTTATATATTGATCGTCCAGGAGCAGCATGTGTTTGTGATGGTGGGCTTATAGTTGATTAACAGCTTTAATTAATTCCTGAATGTTGATTTCACCATCACACATTTCTAGATCGTCAGCATACAGCTCAGGAACAGAATACCAGAAATCAGGGTTGTCCACGTAGATCTGTGTTACAGCATAGATATTGGTATCACATATAAGTTACAGTCACAGTTTATAAAATTTGAAGTGGTTCGGTTATAATACGATTATTGTGAGTACATAAGTTATGAATATGATTTATACAGTTTTTATGATTTACTTCACGACAAAGCGAATACGAACAGGTATTACATTCATTAGGAATTACATATCTGTCTTTAAAATATTTATCATAATCAGATTTTCAATTTTATTGTTGAAGAGATACCATTGGCCATTATTCTCGGCACACACCTTTACATCAGATTTAAAATCTACCCATAAGTGAATCAGATTTACAAACTTATTCACTCATACGTTATGGTGTGCAATCAAGGTAGTTACACTAGCACAAAAATTAGTATGAAATAACATATATCATTTTTAAATCTCCAGTTTGGAGTTTTAACGTTAATAGAGAAAAAATAAATAAATACGATCTAGGTACTACAAGGATGATTATGTTGTGAAATATATAGATGTAGGATGAAATATACGCTATAAATCTGTAAAGTCACGACGAGCAAAAAAATTGGACGAAGGATTCTGTAAATGGGTTTTTGTTTCATTAAAAAATTTCCGGTAATTGGAAGAGAGAGATAGATAGATAGATAGATAGATAGAGAGAGAGAGAGATAGATAGATAGATAGATAGATAGATAGAGAGAGAGAGAGAGAGAGAGAGAGAGAGAGAGAGAGAGAGAGAGAGAGTCACATTCAAATCAGAAGCAGAAGTATTTAATCATCAGGTTCATTAGCAGAAAGAAGTGTCGAGAGTTTGTAGTAATTTGATTCTATCTTTTTCAGTTCGACGCATGTATATATTTACGAATAATAATTGTCATTTATTTATTTATTAGAAGTTAGCACGGATACAGCAAACACCATTTTACACCGTTCTTGTAACAAACAATAAACAATAACAAGAACAATAAAAATAATATAACAACGAAGACTTATGCAATAAAAAACAATACATTTTTTTTTCTTTAATTCATTCATTCTAGATTCATATAAGAAGTCTTTAGAAATTTACTTTTACTGAGGCAGAAATCTGGTGGCAAAGGAAGAGTATTGTAAAAATGTGATAATCTATATACAAGAGATCGCTGGACCAAACACAATCTCGGTTTTCAGAGGTAGAAATGATGTTGTGAACGAGAATTTTGTCTGGGTACTCTTAGGTTAAAAAGTTGAAGAAGGTCGTTGGTCCTGAGTGTGCCTTGCTTAATTTTATAAAGAAATTTTAAGTCTTTCTTCGTGTGTCTATGTTTTTTAAGTCAAGAGAATTCAAAATATCTACGTTAGATTGTACAATGCGGATAAAGGATTTTTTGGACTTTGTGCAATTTAGATAAGTTGGTTTCACAAGCCATAGACCAGATAGATGAACAGTATTAAATGGTAGGAAGTACACAAGTGAGAAAATATGACCGAAGAGCTCTGAAATCTTTAATATCGGTAAACCTTGTAGAGAAGTCCAAGAAGTTTGAGTGCTTTAGAAGTTACGAATTCAATGTGAGGAGTAAAATTGATTGATTTTTCATCAAATATGATACCCAGGTCTTTGTAATGGACCACCCATAGATGAGGATAATGTGTATGCACATTTTGTGGTATGGGTTTTGAGTGAGAAAAGCATTGCAGCAGTTTTGCAAGGATTGACTTTCAGTGAGCAATTATTGCACCGTTATGCACCATTAGAATGATGTGCAAATTGCCTTATGAGTAAAAATGTTCCATGAAGAGAGAAGAGATGTTGTTCCATTAGATTTATGTATGGCAGGATTAAGTAAAGTTGTTGTATATTCCTTAAGAAATGAACATTGTTCCGCTGATTGCACATTAGTGTTTGCACCCCAATGACTTGAGCAGAAAACTATGTTACATTTGTTTATGTGTAGTTACAAACCCCGCATATTACTACTTAATACACCAACCATTGCTGGAAAACACACAAATCAAAAAGAAACGAGTAGAAAATAAAACAAAAATATTTTACATTACAGATTCATCTTCAATGACCCTAAAAAAATACGCTGAATACGTAGTTTCAAATTATTATCAGTATCCACCAGATAATCACACAACAGAGTTTTTGGACCGTTAATATCTTCAGTGTACAATTTAACCATGGACATTATTTGTTAAGCTTTTGCTTCTGTTCAGAAAGTCTTAAAGATGAGCTTCGACTCACTGTGTAGCTTCTTGCTACGAACCAGGGAGAGCATCTTCAAAAGCCACTTCCATTAGTTTGAAATCCTGATCTATAGAGGAAGTACTTCGGGACGACTGTATTTTACAGTTTATGAGTGTATGTTTTAGTTTATTGTAGGTTTCTCTTTTAGCAGACTGAGACAATGAGGTATTGTTTACATTAGAGAGATCACCGGCAGAAGGAGATACAATATCTTGTTCGTCATCTTTAGGTCGATCAGTAATACGAGTTGGACACTTATTATCAATTCCATCACTTCGAGAGACACTAGCTGTTAGAAGAGGTGTAGTAGTAGAAATTACTCGAGACTCGCTGATGGAAGTTAGGAGGCCAACTCTTGTTGCAAAGGAGAAGACGCGAAAGTACCAGATTTCAGTTGTTCCGGAACAAGGGATGTTGACTGTAGCTGTGAAACCTAGTTTACAGTATCTTTCCCGTCACTAATAGTGGCATGTTCACTGTTCATTGTTGTGAGATCACGATCTATTGTTGTGGTAGGAAAAGATTTGGGCAAAGTGTGTCGGACTGATGGTACTTTAAAAGTCGCAAAGTGTGATACGGGAGCACCTTAAGAATCAGATGGTAGCGGACGGGGTGGGGACTTTCAAGTCTGGGAAATTGGTTCAAATTATTTGCAGGAGCCATGTTCTGTTGGGGGAAGACTCTGGACGTATGTCCAACATGCTGACATGCGTAACATTTTAAATCATCACAAGAAAGATAAATGGTGTAATTTTTGGCGTCATCTGATATGCAAAACGATTGAAGGAAAAGCTTTCGTTTTTGTACGATCGTGTATATCAAGCTTCTAAACGACTTTATATGATTCAATTGAGGATGTAGGGTACCAATATAAAGAAAGCGAACACCACTGACAATTGTTCCATGAGCTTTTAAAGCCGTGAGTAATAATAATTCTTTGGGAAGTTCCGACAAACAATTCAATAACACGATTTTAGTTGCAGACTGCATACAGCGTAGAACAGAGTAGAAGCTATTTTCAGTGATAATACTATTTGTAGCACTGTTTCTAAGTTGTTTTCATTTGTGAAATAAATACAAATGCGTCCACTCCATAGCCGTGAGTGAAAGGAAATATTTACAGCACCGATATGGAGATATTTGCAATCGAAAGCGAACACTATCAAGTGTGACTATGTTTGGAACTTCACAAATCAATCCGAGTTCTTCGTTTCCAATAGATGAATCACTTGTCGATTTAGTAGCATTTCTGAGTTTCTGTAGACGAGAGGTAACTGAAGTCGACGGAGAGAGGGTGGAGAAGAAATTGGTTGAAAAGAAAATTCTTTCCCGCTGCAGTAGCAGCAACAGTATCTGACGTAATCGTAGCGGAGGAGGGAAGGAGAGCTGATGATTGAGAATTTTCCATGCTCATTTATATGGTGCAGTGTGTAGAAAAAAAACTGAACATAGAAAAAATAAATGGTGGCTTTATGGTTGGTTATTAAATAACCAGAATCACATACACTAAACTCAACCTAGAGTATTCAAACACACAGACCACAAAAGATTGTCACAATTCTGTAGAAATACTCTATTTTCAATTAGTTTTCACGGAAATTCACACTTCCGTAAGAGTAAGCAACCTTATAT
>JAGDQP010011932.1:26166-44601 GCA_022664845.1 Lepisma saccharinum
ACTGTTATTTTGAATTTAAATCATAACCCTTTCTTTTGTTCTTGTGATATATTTGAATTTTTGAGACTGCAAAACAGGAATTTGTTTTTGACATCTGAAAGTCAAAATGTTGCAAATATTAAAGCTGACAATTTAAAGTGTTCTCAACCTCCAGCTTTAGAAGAAAATTCTGTGGAAAATATTGAGGATTGGACACTCCAGTCTCTTACACTTTTTGGACTCTGTCAACTGTAGTTAATACATTTGTAATGCAGTGAAAGCAAACTATATGTATGGAGCGCAGAAATCAAGGGGTCTAAGTGCATTTTCGGATAAAAAAATTTAGATAACCTTTTACATATAACCCGAAATAAATGTGACACAAAAATATATTTTGCACATGGACACATTATTCGAAAATGCGCTTAGACCCCTTTACTTCTGGGTTCTACTTATGTAAAGCACTTTTGCTGTTACTTAAAACAATACTACGGAAACTCTCAAATTCGTATGCAGTACTGGTAAGATACTGCATGTATCTACCTGTAAATTTTTACTAAATTTAGTGAAAATAAATGTTTTTCCTTTATCATTACCGGGACTAAATTGGAGCCATTTCTAGCCAAAATGTCCTGGCATTGAAAATTCAAATTATAACGGTAGCAAATTGGCTTCAAAAATTTCTTCCATTTGAAATATATTTAAATGACAAGTTCTATTATTATGATGAAAATAGTTTTAAAAAAATTTGTATACAAAAAAATACAGAAGCACAAAACTTTCAATGCGTTAATTAGATTACTCTGTATCTATATCTTAGTCTAAATAAAATCGAGTTTTCTTCGCCATTTGATAAAAATTATTTACCTTCAAAGAACCATAGTTCAGAAAATTTCGGATATGGATCCGAACTAAAGACCCAAAGTTCTGAGAGATTCGAAATGTAAAGATCAAACTAACAATTCGTATTCCCGCTACAAAAACACACGTTTACATATGGAGAGTTGATAAGGAGCAGAATGAGAAAGAAATGATGAGATAGTTCCATTGGAGAAGGAGATAAATACAGTAAAACACGTTAAAGACAAGAGATAAAATCGTCAAATCTAAATCTCACACCAGAGAGGTAGGATCGTACTTAAAGTGTATCAGAACTGAATGAGGATTATATTGGACTTTTTTCGCATATAAGAATTACTGTGGCTGAACAGTGATTTAGAATAGAACATGTTTGTGGCCTTTAAACATCTTAGTCTCATGTCAGGATGCAGTGATTTTTTATAGAAATCTGATGGAGTTTCCTACGTTATGCTAATGTACACAATATTGTTTATCTCTCTATATAAATTATTATGATTCACTTATAGGAGGCATTATTACCTTAATCAGTATCGCAGCGTGTAATAATTCTTTGGGTGATGCTAACATTTAGCTATCCTTTATATGTGAAAACAAACTCTAGCTTCAATAACCGTAATACAATACTCCCACAATGGAGAAAAATTATTACACTAAAGTAAGGTTTGTTTCAATATTAATATTATGAAATGGGAAATGATGTTTATTTGTATTTTTATTTCCATAGGAAGAAGCTTCCTCTCTATTGAGTCAAAGTTTAAAGGCCGTGATAGTATTTTAATATAAAAATGAATCTCTTTTAACTGAAGGTTGGCAAACACGAGGAAAAAAATGATTATTGTTCTTGGACCTGTTGAATTCATTAATATTATTTGGGTCAGAGTAGAGTTAGTGATAATAATAATAATAATAAAAAATAATTATAATTTAATTCACTTTATACCATACGGAACTCGCAACTTCATCGCCGCGGTAACAAACGTTCGGCACTGAATTCTATTCTTGACAAGATGAAGCCAGTTTTCATCGCGAGCATCTACATCTCGAAGATCCCTTTTATTATTGTCCTAGGAACGACGTCTTGGCCTTCCAAACGGTCTCTTTTCCTCCGGCTTTCCTACCAACATTCAATATAATTTTCGTTTTTCCCCCCCATCCGAAACACATGAGGGACTTGTCGTCGCGACTTCAGTATTCTTCCAACATCGGATGAATAGTACAGTTCATGCAGTTTTGCATTACGCAGTCACCTTCAATCTCAGTAACTTCGTTCTGTTTCGGTCCGCATAACTTTCTCAAAATCTTATTTTCAAATACACGTAATTTATGTTCATCTGCTAAGGTTGTATTCCAACTTTCGCAAACATAAAATATTACCGGCAGTATAACCGTTTTGTGCATTTTCAATTTCCTTGATATCAATCGCCAGGTTAGGACTTTCTTGAATGACTAGAAGCATGCGTTGTCCGATAAAAAACAACATGTCTTTTCGTCTGTGACCTTGTTTTTCTTGTTATATTTGCTTTTACGTATTCAAATTTGTTTATTTTCCCTACGTTCACATTCTTAATTGTTATGGATCTATTTTCTTCATTACCTGTGTTTATATTTTTATCATGGGTTTTTGTTTCCTTTGCGTTATGTATAGACCTATTTTTTTAATCGCGCGCTTCTACTAAGATATCACTGTTTCTCTGCAGTGCATTTATATCGCTCCCTATTAAATCTACATTATCCTCGTATACGAAAAGATAATTCAAGCCATTCAATGCTGGTCCCGTTTTTTCCTCTTGTATTTTTAGAATCGCATATTCTAACGCACAGTTAAACAGCATGGCTAAGTGTCAACCGGGTGGCCGAGAGGCTTGCAGCGGTAGGCCAACGGTTCGAAGGTCCCAGGTTCGAGTCTCGGCAGGGGCATGGGTGGGGATTTTAGCAGCTAAAGGCGAATTCTGACAGGCCGTAGTCCAAAGTTACTAGACTGGCTCATATAAGAATAAAGTTTACCAAGCGTCACCCTGTTTTAATCCGTTGAAACTTGAAACTATCTGACATATTATTACCTATCCGTACTCTGCTTATTGTGTCACTGAGACATATCGTGACTAGTTGTACAAATTTTGTCGAAATTTCGTGTCTCATCAGGATACTTTATAACTTTTCCCTTTTGATAGAATCATAGGCTTCTTACAACCAATAAATAGTTCATGAGCAGCCCCTTGTATTTCCATTTACTCGAAAATTTGTCTTATGGCGAAAATCTGATTTAACGTGGATCCATTACTTTTTCTAAACTTACATTAGTGGTAACCATATTACTATATTTAGATATGAAGATTGAAAATTAATAGTTTTTTTTTTTAAATTCAAGGATAGGATTTTTCAAAGATTCATAAATATTGAATAGTATTCAATGTCCTAGTTAGATCCAAAATAAAATGCACGGCTAATGTTTAGAATAGCTTATCTTAAATGTTAAGAGGAAGAATAGATGCTTTTTTCAGACTATTTCCAAATTCAAATTTCCTTATTTCTCACAAAACTACTATTAATGCTGCAAAATTTTGAATCTTTAGAACATACGAGGAAAATAATTGACAAATCATTTTTATAGAAAATACTATTAAATGAAAATCAAGGCTCTATTTTATCGAACACTTGAATTTTGAGATACTTTGTGTAGAATAAGTTATCAAATATTGACTGGTTACGACAAAAGGATGTATCCTGTTCAAATGTATAATCAACAGCTTTATTATATAAACTAACATGTTACATCATATCTAATATATGTATATCTTATTCTTTATTTTACACGTTGGTATGTATCTTGTAGGACTAGTTCTGTATTGCCTGAATGCTGTTCGTGCTATGTTAATAAATATTATATTAAATTACATTGTTATAATTATTTTCACATGTTTCCAGTGCCTGTTACAAATGCTTCATCATATAACCTTTTATGATTATCGCAAAAGTGCTTTATATTTTGAGCACTTATTCTAATTTTGAACAAAGTTTGTATTTAAATCTAGGAAAAACCAAAGTTATCTTGTTTGCTTTGTTCATTGGTAGGATGGCTTCAAGCTGAAAGAAAGGACCTCTTGGTCTATAATACCCATATAGAAGACTCATAATAATCTTCCTCGTTACTGTTGTGGTTTTCGATTCTTCTGCAAAGCCTGGACTTGTCCAAAGAAGAAAAAGATCTATTTAGTAACATTACTACAGAGCAATACGTTACACTGCAAAAGCCACCTTCTCATAACAATGTTCTTATACCGATATTAAAATGAAAGCTGATACAGTCGAAATGCATTCAATTGTAAAGCTGTAGTAGTGTGGAATTCGCTCGCAACATGTTATAATAAGCCAAAAAGAACGACAGCTTCTGTCGTCTCCTTAATTTTTATATTTCGTATAACTAATCCCTCAATATATAATCTTTTCTAGTTAGTGGCGAAACTATCTATGTTTTTATTATTATTATTATTATTATTATTATTATTATTGAGTACAAAATATAAAATCTTGTTTGCATAGCACATCAGTGAAGTAATTTATTAAACCTTAGTTTTGAAAGCAAATCTAACATGATTTTCAACTCCATAAAATCCGTAATAATCATTTTTAGATTATCCAACAATTTTTACTACTACCATCAGGTAAGAAGCTAAAGTCAATAACTGAAAATCTACTTTAACGCTAAGAAGAAAAGGGTTAAGGTACGTACTCGCTTCAAGTACGTTCATAAACGATTTTGGTTCTCAAACTAAGGAACTCTCAAATATGAGACAGACACCTACTATGTTGGAATTTAATTTATGTAATTATTTTATTTAAATTATCATATGGAGTTTAAAGGTAATAATGATCTAAATTCGTCATAAGTAATGAGTTTGAACGAGTTCTATTCTTATGGAAAGAGTTTTAGAAGAAGCAGTGTGGGTGTTGCTTTTTAAAGTAGTCGCAGCATTTTCCTGTCAAAAATGTGAGTCAAGATCTACAAAACCATTGTACAACACGAACCTATTTAAGAACAGTAAACACTATGGTAGATCCTATTGACGTGTATTCTTGAAATAAAGTGCAAGCATCGGAATTGAATCATATGTTTTTAAAACGACATGAGTCCATAGTTTTGTTACATTTGTTTTATTATTATACTTGGCGTCAGATCATGATTTTTGATTCATTAAAAAAAAAATCAGTTTTATAAACTTTAGAAGAATCTAATTGATAATGGATGTAGTCAACATGGAGGATGTTATTCGTTTAGAATCATAAATCAATGGAAAATGAAAGGAATGGCAAATGAATGTTGTTTTCGTACATTTTCTTCATTTTTAAGGGCATCAATTCGAAAAAATTTACTGACTAATAATGTATTTATATATTTCAAAAGCAATACAATTTCATGATTCAGAATCAATTTTTGACCCTCAAGCCTGCCTACTTTATATCACTTAATTATGTTCCGTTTAAAAAATATACGATTCAGATAGCACGTTCTATAATATTATTCCTTGATTTTGCACCACCGTATTTTATTGTATTTATGAACAAGAAAATAAAATGACAAGAGAAAGGAAGAACTTCCAGCGTGTAGAAATTATAATAAATTGACTTTATATCCCAAATTAAAAGTGCGGTGTATCATCTTCAACAATCAATACACACAAATATACATATATTAAAGTATGATATAGTAAAAAATAGTGTAAAGCAATATATCATAGTATAGGATAATGCAGCGTAGATGATTAAAGTATAGTAAAGTATAGAGTAATATACTGAAAGTGTAGAGAAGAAACCTAAAATCTGGATATTTGTAAAACTAAAGTTTCTCTGAAAGCCTTGCCAGTTCAAAATAGAAAATATTTTGGTATTTTCTGTTGAATTGACGAATCAGCCCTAAACTGAGTTTAGGTCAGTTGCTCAGTTCAACAAATCAAAATCAATAAACGAAAAACATGATATAATTTCCCTTTATTAATTTTAATTTCATTGTTCCCTGTCGTTTAAATGTTATAATTCGAAATTTTACTCTCATTTGGTAGAGCGTTGGCTTGCCAATCGGAAAGTCCTAGGTACGATCTCTGAGGCTGAGTTTATTCCAAGGTGTCTCGTCCGTCATACTAGGCAAATAATGGGATGACCTTCAAACATTCTCTCCCTATCCTGATCTGAACCTGAGATGCCTAAAAGTCATAAACAAATTCAGTCAAAATTATACTTTTGAACATTAACAACATTTGCTGATAACATTTCATTCAATACACATATTTACACACTTGCGCACTTGTTAATATGAGGGCGTTAGTTTCATAATTTGCCATACAATTCAAAAACTGTTTTGAGAATATCAATGGAAACGAATATCTAAAAAAATCTTATTGTTACTACTTCAGGTTTTATTTTTTAAAATTATTTTAGAAATCCGCTCTAGAATGATACTGGTGATAAGATGAAAATCTAAGTCCGTGGTTTGGGAGTTATGACGGAAAACATTTTGGAGATGGCGGAATTAGATACTAACTTGTGAACATGCCGGATTTTGAAACTAATTTCCGAACTCTTGGTGGGTATTTAAAAGAAATGTTAATTATATATATTTTTTTTAATTTTGTCAGAAGACTTTTTTGTAAGAAATTTAGCAGCTTTTTGATTCTATTTTATAAAAATGTCGGAAAATATTTTTTATCCTTTACTGATGAAATCATCACCGAAACACAAAAAAAACTGCACTAGAAAGGAAAGAAGACATACAGAAAAAATGTTACTAAATCACTGTTTTTCAAACGTAATCATAATCATCCTGCTAAAATTAATGCATTCATCGATGTTATCTTCAGAATCCCTCGATGGTTTCGCTACGGGAGACATTTTTCTGTATTTACGTAAATGGCTAATTCACGATTTTGGCGCCACTTTTCTCTGAAATATTTGTTCAACAATATTCTATTAAAATGTTCACCAAAACTGTTAGAAATCGTATTGAACGGAACTTAGATTTTAACCAGGGAAGGGAACAAATTTGATTTCGTCGTGGATTTAGCACAATGGACCACATACAAGCATTGAATGAAGTTATGGAAAGGACTAATAAATATGAACTTCCACTATGTTTGGGATTCCTAGATTTTGAAAAAGCTTTCGATTTGGTCTCTTTGGCAGTAGTACTTAAATTACTTGAACATCAAGGCATCGAAAGTGCATACATCAAGTTACTGCGAACCATTTATTCGACTGTCACATCTGCCATTAAACTGTATCAGGAAAGTGAAAAATTTAATGTTGGAAAAGGAATAAGGCAAGGAGATTCAATTTCTCCAAAATGTTTTCAGCTGTCCTGGAGAGAGTGTTCCGTAATTTGAACTGGAGTAAAGCTGGAATAAAGATCAATGGTGAATATCTTCATCACCTACGATTCGCTGATGATAGTCCTATTTGCTTCAAGTGCAGAAGAACTACAAACAAGAATGGAAGAGCTGTGTAATGACAGTTCGAAAATGGGCCTTAAAATGATTTAAGAAAAACAAAAGTAATTTATAATCAAAATGCTGCAAAGATGGAAATAGATATTAACGGTGAGGCAATGCGCATAGTTGATGAGTGTTTACCTAGGCCAACTCAAAACTTTGAATGTCAAGTTGATTGATGATATAAATAGAAGAATGTAAAATGGCGTGGAGTTCGCCTGGAAGACTACACTTCATTTTCAAAGGCAAACTACCAATGTGTCTGATGCGTAAAGTTTATGATCAATGTGTGTTATCTGTAATGGTGTACGACTGTGAAACTTGAACATCGAATGCGCAAACGACTCAAAGATTAAGAGTCACAGATATAGCAATGGAGAGATGCATGCTAGGAATAACCAGGAGGGACAGGAAGACAAATGAATGGATTCGCGGACAAACAAAGGTAGAGGATGTAATCAAGACTGCGAAAAAGCTGAAGTGGAGATGGGCCGGTCACATAGCTAGACGAACAGATGGAAGATGGACGACACACGTACTGCATTTCATTTCTAGAGAAAAGAAACAACCGAGACGACATCCAAATGCAAGATGGTAGATGAAATCAAGTGTTTTTCAGGAGCTGCATGAATGAGCATAGCAGCAGACCGAGATATGTGTAAAGAAAAGGGGGGATGCCTTCATCCAGCAGTGGATACAAAACGGCTGAATATGATATATATATATATATATATATATATATATATATATATATATATATATGTGTGTGTGTGTGTGTGTGTGTGTGTGTGTGTGTGTGTGCTACTCTGGATGGTGGCATGGTGTTATATAACTACCTTGCTAGTGCTAGGTTGTTTGGACATATTAATACGTAGCAGTTCCTGGAAGTCATTTGTACTCAGCTGATGTCCATTCATTGGTGGATCCACAAAGGAATCACGCGCTCCTCCTCTAGGGAAATATTTTATTATTTTTTTTTCATTATTTTGACAATTTTCCTTAGAAGAAATTGCTATTTGCTTCTGGACAAATCTAATTTGTCTAGAAATATAATATTTTGGAGATAACGAGTTTATATTCCATGATAAAATGTATTATCTTGGATCATCCTTGTCTCCATTCAACATTCGTACAGGTCTGGCAACCCGTCAAGCACTTCGAGTACCGGGCAGAGGAGGTCAGTTATTACGTCATAGACTATTGTGTTGACGGTGAATGCTTTAGGGCATGGGTCTCCAATCTACTGCCCGCATGTCGATTGTGACTGGTCCTGAAGCAAAAAGAAAGTTACTTTATTCAGCATTGGCACCTAAAGAAAATAATTTGAAACACACGATGTAATTTAGTCACTGTTTTAAAATATTCAACAGAGTGCAGATAATAATAATTACATTTTCGTTGCTAATATAATCTGCGAAAAGATTAATATTTCAAAATTAATATATTTATTACTTTAGTAATGTGGTCCTAAATATTTTTTTGCTTAGGCAATTAAGCTTTCTAACAAAATATATGTTGCAGACCGTTGATTAAGGTTGGGTTAGGACTATGCCACTATTAACAGAAATGCTTCTTCTGGTGTTTTGTCGTAAGTTTTTAGAGTTGAGATTCTGCATGTTTTAAAAAGGTTCACATTTGACGAGTTTTGAGCAATTTTCATGTAATTTACCAAAATCTATTAAAACAAATTTGTAATAGAATGAAAGAAAGTCTTCTAAACTATCTTTCAGATGCCAGAAAGAAAATTAAAATCGGATAATTACGAGCGGAGAGATGATATATTAAATGAAAGCATTGGCCGTCATTTTGTTATGAAACAGCTTTCAGAGTGGCACTAAAGCATTTCGGTATCCCAATACGCCGAGGAACGTAAAAAATAAGTCACTTACTTTCTTCACGAAAGAGCATACGTAATCAATTTTTCGACCTTTTGGTATTGAGCAAATATGATAGGGATGTTTTGTAGGGCTTGCGATGACAATATTTTCAATGTAAAATCAAGTTTTATTTTTGCTTACCGTAATACACCTCATATTAGGTTGCGCCGTTATTGAAATTGTAAAATACAGTAAGACAATCCTTGAAATCTCTGCTGGCTGATTTCACATAGTTTCCGATAATCACTTATATTTTGTTTTGTTAATTGACAATAGAGACCTCAAATAAGAGTGAATTGTCTCTCAAAACTAAGGTTATGAACATCTCCATAATTGCAAAGTCTAACATATACAGCCATGGAAATCTAGATGTGGGATTCCAGGAAGATTAAACTACAGGAAGAGCGTTGTTAAAATTTTCCAAAACATTCCTGGATAAAGTCAAACCCTTTTAACTGCCAGGAAATTTCGAATAACTTGGCTAATAAAAGTTTTGCAGTTTTCCAGAATACTTTTCAGTTTTCATAAAAAAAGAAAGAAATATAAAACCGAAACAAGATTTGAACATGGCTTATTCCAGCATCTTACTGGCTGGACTAAACTGTCAGTAATAAGAAACCTCTAGATAAGAAGAATATAGAGGATTAGAAATACGTTGCTCGAACCCTGCAATCATAAACTTACCCCATGTTTAATCACTCTTCTTATTTGTCAATTAGGTATCACAATCCCATTCACTGAAAAAATTACAGTTTCTGCTAAAATAAGTTATTAAAATGGCAGCCGCAGAAACACTTCATAAGAATTGTACTTTTGGTTACAGTTACCATAAGAAACCGATTTCTCTTCCGCGCCCTCCCACCAGGGGTTAAATTCTAAGCCGATCGGCATGAAACCTTACATTTATATCTTTTTCCAAATATCTTTACTAACAAGTGTATTCCAACCTCAGTCATTCATTGGTAATTGACCAAATACTACCGCATGATTGTCGATAGATGTATTGTGTGCATAGTATATTACATAGAAATACAATATCCATGGCATACGATAAAAGTTTTGATTGGGCCCAAGCCTTCCCAAAAAAATCGGTGGGTGGGTTCAGCACTCCCAAGTCCACCTTGAATTTAATCCCTGACGGGAACTGAAAATTAAAAACCTCCATCAATGCGAAGTAAAAATCGCACTTTGGAATGTATTAGATTAATCGAAGCTCATTTTATAAAATTACACATCAATTTTGTGAAATAGAAGTTATTAATCAAAATAGAATTATTACCTAGCACAAACTGAGCCGCACAGTCGCAAGATACGTTTCAGACCTGAGCCTAAAATGCTAAAAGACCATAAATATATTTTTTTAAATCATACAAATTGGCGTCCTTTAGAATGATAAGTAGTTTATGGAGTGTATTCGAAGGAACATTAATTTATTGGATTCTGTTCTTCGTTTCAGGGAGAGAATCACTCAGAACAGGAGACCCTGTAGCAGAATCCGCGTGGTTATTACAGACCTATTCGTTTAAGAACGCCTACAGATCTAAGCTTTGAACGTGTCTCAAGAATATATTGAAAATTCCAATATAAAGGACTTACTAGGACAAAGTCAATCACTGACCATTTTGAAAGAAACTTACATAAACTTTGTGATTCTCTTTCTGGGAAACCTAAAGTACTTTGTTTTCACTAATCTTGTACCGTTTTATAAAAAAAGCCCGTATTCTAACAAAGTATCATAGGAATAAGTGTGGTAACACAAGTGCCACAGAAGATGAAACTTATTACAATTATTGTATTTGTTTGCTCAAGCACATGTAATGCTTTCGTTTTCGAAAACGGGATAGATTCTTCAAAATGTTATGTGTTTGAAACATTTAACAAAATCGAACAATATTGTCCAAATATAACGGTTTCAGTGAAGAAACTATGGATTTATCCAGAAGTGACATTTCATTGTCATAACAGTGTAACAGAAATCCCGCACTTCAGTACGACATATAGAAAAAATGTACCAGAAATTGAAGTAAAATTAGAGATTGTCAACTGTTTAAAAGTGACGGAACTTCTTTCGAAATTCAGAAAACCTGAAATGTCATTCTTACATATACATCGAATAATAATTACAAATACAAATTGTGATAATTCCGTTATGAAATTAAATGAAAAAGATTTAACGGATTTAAATATTACCAGTATAAATATAACTAGTCCTTGCATTAAAGAATTACCTAATAGTTTATTTCCAAACGGCTTAAAGAGTCTCGCCATTTCTGAAACAAATCTTACTACTCTTCCTGAAAATATTTTTAACAACACACATCAATTGTTGTCCTTATCTTTAAGAAAAAATAAGCTTCAGTACTTACCTTTATCATTGTTCCAAAAGTTGGAAAATTTAAAAATTCTTTTGTTGGATGGAAATACATTAGATAATCTGGACAAGAAAATATTTGCTGGGTTACGAAGTCTTACAGAATTAGACCTAAGTGAAAACCACTTCCACTCGATTCATTCGAACATATTCCACCCTTTGATAAATCTCAAGGTATTGAACATAAACGGGCTTGATTTGAAGACACCTAATCAGTATCCTTTGTCACTCGTGAACTTAAAGAGGTTATATATGAATTTCTGTAATTTAAGTAATCTTGATGAACATTCATTCCAAAATATGTCTAGCTTAGAAGTTCTACATGCGGCAAACAATCCTTTGATTTTCTACCCAAGAATCAATCTCAGCAACAACATATTTAGTCCGCTTTCGACTCTAAAAGATTTAAATCTAGAAAATTGTGGTATAAATGATATATCCTTAACAATGATAAACAATTTTCCCAAACTTGAAAATCTTCTTCTAGGCAATAATAATATTAGGCAGATTCATGAAAATCTTCCTAGTTTGGTAAATTTAAAACAAATGAATTTAAGTAATAATAAAATCAACTTTTTACACCCCAACGCATTTAGAAATGCTTGCAATCAATCTCACATATATAATATTGAAATAGATCTAAGTCACAATTTGTTGGAACACATTCATTCTGAAACTTTTCAGAATTGTACTGACATTGGTTTGCTTGATTTAAGTCATAACAGATTGACAATGCTTTATGATGACATGTTCAAAGGGACAAAAAACTTTAACCGTCTCCACTTGAACAATAATGAATTAAGAGAAATTTCAAGTCTAATGCTTGAAGACTTACCAAATCTACAGGTCCTTGACGTTAGTCACAACAAAATTTACATCATACGTGTGTTTCTAGCTAATTTGTTGTCCTTAGACCTATCATACAATGAGTTAAATGAGTTGACTATGTCAACCTTGAATAAAACAGTATCTTCGTTGCAGAGATTATATGCTAGAAATAATAATATTAGTTCGATATCTTGCAAATCTCCTGTGTGTATAAATGTCAATCACCTGGACTTATCAAATAATAACATGAATTTCTTCGATTATTTGGCATTTCCGAATTTGCGATATTTGGATCTTTCAAACAATTCATTTGACAGAATACAAGATGATTGGAGAATAGAATTCAAATACTTGAATTACTTAAATCTTAGCTACAATCAAATACCAAGGATTTCTTCATTAAATTTAAGATTTGCTTCTTTTAATTTAACTGTTGATGTTCAGCACAATAGAGTAGAATTTATTGATTTGAATTTAAGAAAACTAAATTCAGGCACCATAGAGCCAAATTCTACTGTTATTTTGAATTTAAATCATAACCCTTTCTTTTGTTCTTGTGACATATTTGAGTTTTTGAGACTGCAAAACAGGGATTTGTTTTTGATATCTGAAGATCAAAATGTTGCAAAGATTAAAGCTGACAATTTAAAGTGTTCTCAACCTCCAGCTTTAGAAGAAAATTCTGTGGAAAATATTGAGGATTGGACACTTCAATCTCTTACCCTTTTTGGACTCTGTCAACTGTAGTTAATAAATGTGTAATGTTAAAAAGTTACTGTAAATAAATAACTACAAATATTGTGAGTAAATAAGAATTTTTGTGTGTCTGTGCATTTGTAGCCTAAAATATATGCACTATTATCTGACAATTTTTTATTTTATTTTAGTATCTCTTAACTACTAAGTTCGCCCACTAAATGCAGCTGTGAAAGAAAAATGTGTATATAAAACACTATCGCTGTTTCTTAAAGAATATTGCGAAAACTCTACAATTTGTTTGCAGAACTGTTTGGTAATTGTTTGTTTACTAAATTTAGTGAAAATATATATCTGTCTCCTTTATCATAAGTGAGACTAAATTTGAGCCATTTCTAGCCAAAATGTCCTGCTGTTCAATATCGAAACTATAACGAAATTCTTCCAATTGAAATATATTTTAATGACAAGTTTTATTATTAAGATGAGAATAGTTTAAAATATATAAGAAATAAAGAAACACAAAACTTTCAATCTAGTCTCAATCCAAATAAAATCGAGTCTTCCTCGCCATTTGATAAATATTGTGAACCTTCTTAGACTCATAGTTCGGAACAATTCGGATCTAGATCCGAACTAAAAACTCAAATTTCGAAAACGTTCGAAATTTAAGGATTAAACTAAGAATTTGTATTCCCGCGGCAAAACTACACTCATAGACTGGAAGAGTGGAGAAAAAGAAGACTGAGGAAGGGAAATAAACTGGAAGGAAGTTACCGTGGAATAAGAGAGTAATACAGTAAAACACATGAAACACAGGATACAAAAACGTAACATCTAAATCTCACGCGAGAAAGTTAGACTCTTAAAGAGTATGAAAACTGAAAGGGGATTATATTGAATTCTTTTGCATATATTAATTACTGTGGCTGAATCGTGACTTTGAATAGAATTTATTTCTCGCATTTTTTTTATTTATGTATTTATTTACACAAAGTTGCAGATACAGCAGTTAGCCATTTTACACTGAAACGTTAATATTAAAACATTAATAACACATTAACATTCAACAATAATTAAATTAATATCTTTTACAAGAAAATAGTAAAATCATAACATTAAAGGTTAGCGTAACATATTTCTTGCTATCTGTTTTCGAAATGCTTGTTCTGTGCTGAAAATTTGCTGCGATTATATTAAGAAACAATTCTGACGAACCCATACAGCATTTCACTATTTCAAATCTTGGTACTCGGTATGTGAATCTGTTGCTCTTGCGCTTGGAACAGGTAGGAATACGAAAGGTGAGCTCTGAAAGCAGCAGTTCAGACCGAACTCTTCCGTTGGATATTTTAAACAAGAACAACATATCTGCCAGATTTCATCTTGAGGAATGTGTTCAAATATTTAAGATATTTAGAATTTCTCTGTTACTTAGGGATCTTGAAGTAGAGAATCTGCATTTAACGATGGCATTGGAAAAGCTTAAGACAGAATCGAGAAGTAGAAAAAGGCCATATTCCAAACGGGGGACGAGTATTCCAATTTAGGTGAAATGAACGCTTTGATGGATATACTAAAAGAAAAAAAAAACGTTGAATTTCACTGGATCTGTATAGAAAACCAAGTAGTTTTATGTCACTGGTAGTTGTGGCTATGATATGAACCACAAATGTTAGTTCTAATATCAAAAATAATGCCCAGATCATTTCTAAAATTTACTTGCTTAGTTGGAATATTGTCGATAAAGTATGTGGACAAAACTTCTTTCTTTTTCAACGAGATTGTAAGAGTGGAGGACAAAAAGAAACAAACTTCTTATTGCATGCAGTCCAACTTCTAAACTTTCAATTATTAACATACGCACAATTCTTATTCGTGGGAGTACCAAACGTGAACCGTTTATTAACTTATATTTCGCTAAAGACACGAATGTTCTTCACAATACAATGAAGTCCTTCTCAAGTTCTTCTCAAGTCTCTAAAACTTATCTAATATACAATATGTCATCAACATATTGAGAACATTATGCCTACGTACATTATTAACTTGAACAGAGATAACAACTCTGTTTACCTAGGAGATGTGTCTTTTTCCTTTTTTTTTTTTTTAGAAACGAAGTAACCAATATTGTTCCGATATTGCAATTTTGAACTCTTTTCGCCCGAAACGAACCTATTATCTTAAATAGCACTTTTCGCCCCATTCCACTCTCCCCCTTCACATCTTTTGAATAGGACTGTACAATGAAACATTAACTAAAATAAAAATTTGCTTCTTAAACTGTTTTTACCATTATACTCTTTTAAATTGAAACAGTTCTCGTTCACGTTAGACTAATTTAACACCAACACTTTTTCGCTTTTCATTTCTAAAAATTATAAATATGTTTATTAATTTCTATTATATTCTCAGGTGTTATTGTCATCTTCCCATGAACCATACAGATCGATCACTTTCTCTGCTGGTTCGGTATTCATTGTCGTCTTCTCTTTTGAATTCTTTTGCTAAGACTTCTTGCTTTGTTTCGATGATTTCTCTTCATTCTTCTCCTTCAACAAATTCTCCTCAGTCTTCTCTTCCGTAACCTTAGCCTTTATTTCTTTGGTACTTCCTTTATTTCTTCTTTCTCTTTCTTGATTGTTTCAGTTACAATCGAAATTACCCTAAAATCTGTTTGTGCGTGCTGATCAGTTTGCTCTGTATTTGGTGGTATTATTCATTCCGAGAATCTTTGGACATAATCGCACTACTATTTCTTCTAATCTGTTACTGAATGATTGTGCTGTACGTATGTTTCTAATTTTGGACAGGACACTTCAGGCAATACTTCAGTTTGATTTATCGATTGTCGTTATTTCACCTCTTCAAGAATCACTTTAAAATTATCACGCCAACTAGGCCATAAGATCTCTATACCCTGTCTACCTTGAATTGTAAACGGTAATGGTAATCATGTTACCAATCTTTGTATCATATACAAACAATTGTTATATTTAACCTCTATGAATAATTTTCCCACTATCTGTAAAGTTGTGTTGTTCAGTGGGGCTAATTTCTCACTACATTTAGAGATAAACGAATGCAAACCTAACTCTTGAATTCTGACTATATCTATTAGGTTACGAAATGTCCCGGCATCAGTGGCTACTCTCTCAGCCCGTTCAATGATCTGAATCTGTGCCGAGAACATCGCTATTGGTCCTTCTCTGCAGTAATATTCATTCACAAATGATTGTTCTACAAGATGTCGTCTACCGACAATGTATTTATCACTGCTTGATGTTGTTGTTCTTGTGTACTCTTGGCGAATTCTTGGTCTTCATTTCATATATGCATTACCTCTGGATGTCTGCAGATCTTACTAAAATGTCCCCATCCTGGAACATTTCCAGCAGGCAGGATTGAATACCTTGTTTGGGAGGGCGTTTAGAACCGCATAAATAACAATTATTATAATTGAAGTTTCTTTCTTGAGTGTTTTATTCGAATTCTCGTATCTGTATTTGTTCTAAAGAGCTCTTCAGAATGATTCCCGCAAATGCCTTTGCCTTGTTCTGGTCGGTTGTGATCCTTGGTCGTCCACTACGATGCCTATCACGCACAGATCCTGTCTCCTTAAATTCCTTAAACATCTTCAATATGGTGGCGTGTGCTCTGCCTGTTCTCTGAGAATGATGTTCGTTGAATTCAGCTGCAACCATCCTGGTACTGCGGCCACCAATCATTTGCACAATCTCGATTCGTTCATGAAGGGTTAGCGCCATACTAAATCATCTACAATAACTAAATGATAAACCGTACATTTCGCCAATTCCGAGAACAAATATCCATAGTTCCTAAAGAAAGGAACGTAGGTAAAAAAAGACACTTCATATTTCAAGTTCAGGAAACGAGCTATCCTAAAATAATATATCAAAATACGTCCTTTTTCTTTAAAATTCTTGACATCAATCCAAGATGGCGGCTTTCAAGATAGACGCAATATAGTACGTCCCACCACCAACGATATCCAACTGTTGGTCTCAGCCTATTAAGTCATTTTCGACTTATCAGGATGTTTCCAGACTTTTGCCTAACCCTGAAATTAAAACACCTCTCTTTTAAATTAGTTTGTGTCTTAAAGTTTACATTTTTCAAAATTGTGATAGCACTTTGTACTGATTCGTTCTAGATGAAATAATGTGGTAATGACTCAGAAAGGAAAGATTACACTCTTTAACTATGTACTCCGGCAAAATTTCTGTACGCGCCACCGTTTATGAGATAAATACAAAAATAAGATTTTGCCGCTATTCTTTCGAATTGGGATCCATATTTTGAAAACTTTTTATACGTTATTCTGCACGTCTTTCTGCTACCTTTTGCAGTTTTTTTTACCGTAAATTGTTCTTTTTTCCTGGACAATACAGGAATTTGTCTTACTCGTGCTTATTTCGACTCACTACTTACTTCAGAGAATCTACGGGAATCCCCTACTTCCTTTGTGGGATCCCTTGTGCATCCATTGTACAATTTTTGAATTATGCATTTTTTTGGATAGAGTAGTCTTGAAGTCTTAGCGAGCACTATCCCGCCAGAGATATACTGTTAATGATATTGAAAGTATCAAGCTCTAAATTCATTTTCCCACGCTTTCGGCAGCTTATAGAACCGAAACGAGGTACTCGTTCACCATTGATGGTCTATACTTTTTTCTTATTTTCATATCAGGAATCTCGTGAGGTGGGGTTTTCGGCGTTATTTTACAACACCCTGTAGACGAAATGTTATGCAATAAATGGAATCGTATTCTATGAATCTCAATTCACAGAGCACCCAACTCGTAACTAGAGGATCCGGATTCGATAACTATGGTGACTAAACTTTCAGTGCTTTGTTATTGCGTTGAAGTGCAGAGAGAATAGGTTTCACTCTATTAAAACATTAAGATTTGGATTTTGGAGAATATATGAGACACGACATTGGAAGTTTCAAATGAGAGGACCAATAGAAGAATTGTAGGTGGGAGAAATACCAACTTAAGGAAGTTTAAGAAACTTGCGGTTTTCTGGCTTCCTTCGGATAGTGTTGCGCATTGTTCGGAAAGTTGTTATCTTTTGCTATGAAGAAATATAGGCTGTTCAAAGGCATTCACTAGGGGAAGCTGATAGGAACAAACACAAACAAATTGTTGAGAGAAAGTTTTACTTCAACTATAACAATGGAACGATTGCTGAATCTGTGGTGAACTCGGAGTAATGTGATTGAATATACTTTCACATTTCCACGACAGGTAAAAATATGTATAACATGAGCTATCTATCTATCTATCTATCTATCTATCTATCTATCTATCTATCTA
>JAGDQP010011933.1:1154-19826 GCA_022664845.1 Lepisma saccharinum
GATTAAAGTCATTTTCTTGAATAACATCTTGGTAATTTCTTGAGGAGTTCCAAGGAAGATTAACCATTACGAGCGATTCTACTTATTTCAATACATACCTAACTTGATTTCAACCTTCTTCCGCCTCCCTAGGTCACTTCATTCCCAAGTAAATCATTTTCTTAAATACCATCTTGAAAGCTTCTTAAGGAGTTCCAAGGAAAATCGAGGCAAAAACAGTTCTAAAACATTGCATATAGAATTCTATTCTGGTTACAAACTTTTCCCGTCTCCTTAGTTCACTTCATTCCCAATTAAAGGCATTTTCTTAAATACCATCTTGGCAATTTCTTAAGGAATTCCAAGGAAAATAGACAAGTAAGATATATCCAATACGTTGTATATAGAATCCTAGCCTGGTTAGAAACTTTTCCCGTCTTCCTAGGTCACTTCATTCCTGATTAAAGCCATTTTCTTAAATACTATCTTGAAAGCATCTTAAAGATGTCTCAAGATTTTCGTGTAGTTATTTACGAGTTCGGTTTGCTTGCAAGCCTCATTATGGTTTCCTTCACATGTATTAATGCCCGAATTGTCGCGAAGATTGCAAAAGATTCTTTCAACGTCTTAAGATTAAGCAACGTCTTAATAAGCAGCTTCCTATTTTCTTACGAAATAGTCTGATCCATCTCCAAGAAAGAACACTCTTAGTTACTATAGACACTGAACGTTCTACATGAAAAAAGTAACATTTCTTGAACACTTCCTTATTAAACATCTTAAGATTAAGAAATTCACAAAATATTCTTTAAACATCGCAAACTATATACAATTTTAATATTATCGAAACAAAATTCACGAACACTAGGTGTGAGATACTTAACATTACTTTAGTATTGTTTGGTAGTTCTCTCGTCTTTCCACGATAAGTCTCTCGTAAGATATACAATACCTTAGAAATACATCTTAAGAAGTATCAACGATATCACCTTTTCTTTGATAAGCATCTATTAAAATACTTATTACAATTTATACATATCATTATTACTCCCTCACTATTCAATAAAATTCAACTAAGCAGCTGCATCCAATCTACCCTTCTAACCGTGTGACGAGCGATACAATACCCCATTCATCCCAAAGTTCCCCTCTGACATAATTTATTGCCTTTCACACAATAGCCCCATTGCCAACTATATAACATCGTAGAACGAAACAGGGGGAAAAGACAGGTGAAAGTTAGTCCCATAAGATAACCAATAGAGAGATTATCCCCCCCCCTCTACTACTTGTTAGAGAAGGAGAGGTAAATTTGAAAACTCAGGTAAAGGAACCCAGTGTTGCAACTTTAGAATATCAAAAAGAGTCTTATTATTAGTTCAAACTCTAACATTTTAGTTTAAAGAAGGAAAAGACGATAAAACAATAGTGTCTTCTTCTCGTATTGTGACATAATCAATAGAAAAAAAGGAATATTAGTAATAAATATAATATATAATAATAAAATTATAATATAATACAATATGTATAACTATAAAAATATAATAAAATAATTATAATAACTATAGAATAATCATAGAATTTTAGCTCTAGAACTAGTAATAACTTAAATTAATAAGAGAATATCAAGATATTTGAAGAATTTTCTAGTACAGACCGTGAAAGAGTAGTGGAAAGGGGTGAGTGGGTGGGAGTGGTGGACGCCTGTTAAACAATAAGCAAAGCTGAAATAATTAGATTAAAAATATTTCAATGTAGATTACTATTAAATTTGAAGCAGCTAGGGAATAAAGATTACTTGAACAAGGATGATAAATAATTTGTGACTAAATCTAGTGACTTTCAGTAAATTTTATTATAGTTGGCAACACTTAAAATTCGAAGAAAGTCCCTGACGTAATTCGAAGAAAGTCCCTGACGTGATTCGAAGAAAGTCCCTGACGTGATTCGAAGTATGTCCCCTATAGACTACTACGTTAGTGTTCTATGAAGTACTCTATTCATTAAGAAAGAAATAATTACCTAGCAACCATAGGTTTCAACGTTCATTTTCGTTTCTCCATGTTCGGCAAGGATCTTTTCTACTGGACAATTTTAATTACATCTTTCAGTAAATTTCAACTAATGGCCCAACTAAAGTAAAAATTGCGTTAGGTTCCTTGTTTCGGTGTTTCAAATGCGATTCTCTTACGGTTTTTTTTTTTCATTATTTCCTACATACTACAAGAAACCATAAATATCTTTCCAGAAGCCAGGACATGCCATAATGATTTATCTTAAAGAAAAGAAAATTCCAACCCTTGCTCGTTCACGCACACACTCTCAGAATCACACATCGCCCCTTCTACGTCAGTTGGGTGACCTATCTTCTAGGCTTAGAGAAAAATCGTGTATAATGAAGTCATGTAAAGATTATATTGGCCATTATAGTACAAGGGATCAACTCTGATTTATGTATCCCTTATGTTAAGAAATCTATGGAATGTGTTGAAGTAGAAAATTAGAATCGCAGTGTTAGAGATAATGGTGAGGTACAAATAAGTGCAAATATTGAAAGTATTGCTGTATCTAACTCAAGTGTTTTACAACATGTCCAATGTAACAAAGAAATCTCCATAACAAGAGTTCCGCAGTCTGCAACAACTCCTTCGCTCCAGATCTACACAAGCCTGACCCTTCTAAATTGTCAAATTAGTGTTCGTGGGTATGAACCGATTAACCAGATCTTGTGTCAATATGCAAACAGTTTCTGTAAAACAATTGACCTCAATAAGATCCCAAAACATATTCATATATCAACAGAAGAGGTAAACTTTGAGCTTCTCTCAGGCTTGTCCTCATCAACAGTGAATATAATCAATCAAGGGGGAGATAGTTTCAGTACAAGGGTAAATATGTTAGAAATAAGTTGTGATATGTGTAACCCGAAAAACGTGTTTGATAAATTAGATCACAGGGAAAAGTTGGTGGTGAAACCACCAGTAACAAGAGAAACTAATGAAATTGTAACTGTAACTTTATACGGAAGTATTAAGGAAGCCCGTTGGCAGGTAGCAAACGTTAACTGTAAAAATGATACTATTAATACAGTACAAAATGAGGAAGTACAATTGTGTAACACGCAACTTAGCTCTAAACGTAATAGAAAACCGAAAGTATTATCAGATGATTTTTTTATGGTAAACAATAGCGAAATTACAAAAGTAGACAAAGGACAATCAGAAATACAGGAAAACTTAAATAATGTGTTCCTAAACAAAAAACAACTGCATTTTCACCCGGACGTACGTACCCAATAACCTAGATAGTAATATTGTAATTATACATCAGAACCTTGAATCTATCCGAAATAAGAAATTAGAATTAGAGGTAATAATTGAAACACTTTCCCCTGGTATTATGTGCTTCTCAGAACACTGGCTTAAAGCGTCAGAAAATATGTACCTTCCAGGATATACTATGACATCGATCTTTAATAGAAATGTGTTGAAAAATGGTGGTGTGTGTGTATAATGACGAAAACAGCACTCCATGCGTCCAAACTAAATGTTTCGAACGCAGTACAACCCATTGAAAAACATTCTGAATATACAGCGATAGAGATCGAAACCAACAATACGAAACTAACCATCTTAGTAATGTATAGAACACCAGACTCAAATATCAGTATATTTTTTGACAACTTAGATAAACTACTTCTCAAATTATATAGAAGGTACTCCTCACTCATAATATGTGGTGACTTTAATATTGACATAAGCTTATATTCACAAAATATAAAAACTTCTTAACATTGCTAAAATCTTACAATATTTTCCGAACTATCCATGATCCCAGACACATAACCAACACTTCTAAGACTGTAATAGACAATATAATGACTAATCTCCCACATAACAGATTTACTTCTTCCATAATAGATTTAGGTATCATCAAACACCTTGGACAAAATATTGTAATTACTGATTTCTATGTAAAAAAAAACATACCCTCTGTTCAACTTACCTGCCGCAAATTCGAAGAAAATAATATTCACCATTTCATACATTTATTAGAACAGGAGGAATGGGATCTGAAAGGAAGTGAAGCTCATAATGTTGATAATGCATTTAGTATATTCATGGAAAAATCTAAGTTGCTATTCGAATCTTGCTTTCCTGTGACTACGAAAAAATATCACAGAACAATAAAAAGCCATGGATAACAAGCTGTATAGAGGTCTCAAGCTGTACGTTAAAACTGTTACATAAAAAAAGCATTAAGAACAATAATCAACAGTTCCGAGATTATTATAAAAGATATAAGAAGATATACAAAATCGTCCTTAAGACAGCAAAGGAAAGGTACTATCGGAAATTAATCACAAATGCAGAAAACAAAAGCAAAACAACATTGCAAATAGCTAATAATGAAACTCGAAATAACAAAATGGCATTTGGCAACGTGGTGTTGTCGTCACCAGAAACAAAAGCACTAATTAATGATCCTTCAAAAGCAGCTGAAGAATTTAACAATTTTTTCTGTAACATTGGTACCACGCATCCTACGGCTTCAACAAACCACGTTCAGTTTCCTCTAAAATCAACATTTATCTCAAATTCTTTATTTCTTGCACCTACGACAGCTAATGAGGTTCTTGGAGTCATAAAGAAGTTCAAAAACAGTAAGTCTAATGGCTATGAAGAAATACGAAGTCATAGTAAAGCGCTGTGCTCACGTAATTGCCCAACCAATCGCAGATTTAATAATTTTAACATTTAGTCAAGGTAAATTCCTTGAATGTCTAAAGCGAACTATTCTAAAACCACTGTTCTAAAAGGTAAGAGAAAGGATATTAAAAACTATAGATCCATTGCACTCACCTCCGTGTTTTCAAAAGTACTTGGATCCGTCATGTACATTAGATTAAGAAGTCATCTAAATTATAACAACATACTCTCCAATTCACAACATGGATTTATTAAAGGTAGATCCATTGCAAGTGCCCTCTACGGCTTCATGCAAGAAGTATTAAACGGCTTTGATGGTAAACAATATCCCATTGGAATATTCTGCGACCTTAGTAAAGCTTTCGACAGTGTCGACCACGACATACTAATAAACAAATTGAATCATTGCGGCATAAGAGGCATACCTCTCCTGTGGCTTAAAACATACTTGTCCAATAGAATTCAAGTAGTGGAAATCAGTCACACCAATCAAAACACCGGAGTAGTGAGTAAAATAAATTCTTCGCCTATGAAACAAAGCACAGGAGTTCCACAAGGATCAGTTCTAGGCCCATTATTATTTCTAATCTATATTAATGATCTACCTGAAAATCTAACAAAGGAAAAAGCCACTCTCTATGCTGATGATACCAATGTTTTACTAAAATCGACAAATAGTGAAATACAGCAGAACATTAATGTAACGTTTTCTCAACACCGAAATCGAATTTTCATCTTCGACAAAATTTCTTGGCATTATTGTGGATGACGAATTAAAATGGGATGAACATGCAGGTCACCTGGCTAATAAACTTTCTTCGGTTATCTTCCAGATACGAATCCTAACTACTATTCTCGACAAACCTAGTTTTAATATCTATATACCATGCACTTTTTCACTCTCTGCTACGGTATGGAATAGCATTTTGGTATATCAAAAAGACCATATGCAAAATATTTGTGCCACAAAAGCAAGCCGTTATATTAATCACTGGGAAATCCAAACGCACTTCATGCAGGGGACTATTTGAACAGTTGAACATAATGACTGTACCATGCGTATACATTTATGAAGTACTATCTATAATACACAGCAATAACGACAAAATCCAACATAATGGTAACAAGCATGCCTATCATACGAGACAAAAATCAGACTAGCTATTCCATACTAGGGCTGGCAATATGCGGATAATTTGATATCAGATTAATCGAACAATTCATTGTTCGGATATTCGAAATCCGATTATTCGAATAATTATCCGGATAACGGATAATCGAACATTTACCGGATAAACGGATAATTGAACATTATCCGGATAAATGGATAATCGAACATTAAACGGATAATCGTACAATTTTCTGTTGAACAGATAATCCATGAAATATAGTGGATCGAGGGAAGATGCCACACATTTTGTTCTACGAGACATTGTGCACTAATTAAAAGAAATAGAAAAGCAAATTTTTGCACAAAAGTATATTGAACATTGATGATCTTACTGACGGAAGTATATCAACCTAATTGTATACACAACGGATATATTCTTTCAGGTATGTTTTCGGGGGGGGGTTGTACCCCGGAAGGTTTCCAACCGCCCTCCCAAAATAATTAGTGTTAACACTTGTTAATAGTATGTTAACACTGAAATACGTATATAATAGTATATTCTGTAATATGGTTCATATTATTTTGAGTTTTAATTTTATTTGTAGCCTTTAGGCATCTAAGACTCAGGTCGTGATATGGGAGGAAAAAGGATTCGGGAAGGTGTCGGCCAGGGCCTATGTTAAAGGCACCATCCCGGCATTTTCCTGGTGTGACTGAGGAAAAACTCTGGATTCTGGAAAAACCTCAGTCAGGATGGTCGACTGCTGGGATCGAACCCACGACCTCCCGAATGCTACGCCAATGCTCTACCACTAAGATGTTATTTTTACGTTAACTAAGGAAGTGCAATAATATTGTTAAAGTAACATTAGTGCCAATTGTTATCTTTTATTTTTAGCACATTACAGTGAGTATTAATTGTTTATAATTTTCGTGGGCCTCCCCACAAACCCCCCGAAAAAAATCTCCTGGAAGAAACATTGGATATAGGCCTGTTGGTCTTTAAACTTACATATCAAATTAGGAATCTTACCCAATCCATCAGTGTAAGATACCCACTTATTTGGGGGAAGATGTATCGTACAATATAATTAAGATAAATGACAATAGTAGTGATACTTCATGACTACATTTTCTAAAATATGACTAAAATACATGAACAAGTACGGATATCTTTCCGTCCACCTTGACGACATCTGCTTGAAAGCGCAGATCTCTACCTTATGTGATAATGGAACATACACCAATTTTATGCAGAAATAACTTTAGGTTTTGTTTGAAAATATATATATATATATATATCTATATAAACCACAGCCATATTTGATCCACTACTGGATGAGGCTTCTTCCCGGAGGCAGAAGACTGGTTTACTGCACCCACGCTGAAAAGATGGGTTGGGAGAGGAGATCCTAAGCTTTCACTGTGATCGCCACCATCTGTTATTCATAGCAACTCCTCCGTTGCATTACCATGCTGGATGGGCACCGTTCCAGATCCACACGCCTTCGAAACATCCTTGGCAGCGCCGGGAATCGAACACAGGACCCCACAATCCGTAGTCAGCAACGCTAACCACTAAAAAAACGGGGCCGTCATATATATATATATGACGGCCCCGTTTATATATATATTCTTATGACGTACATTCTATTGAACATGTACCGAGTATACGTGGCGCGTTGTAGTAGAGCGTTGGCTTGTGTTCGATAAGCCCTGAGTTCGATATCTGGCGTCAGTCATCTTGACAGGTTTATCCAGTAGTATTCTTAGTCACACAAGGTTAATGCTAGGATGGTACTTTCGAAACTAGGCACTGGCTGACTTCTCTCCTACATCCTCAGCCCACCCGTATTCCGGCCTGAACCATATATAGTTACCTAGAGGCACAGGCGGCGTTTGGGGGTTGCAACTGGGGAAACCGCCCGAGGCCCCGCGCTTAGGGAGGCCCCGCGTTCCGAGTTGATATTTTTCTTACTCAATGATATAAAAGTTGATTTGTAAAAAAAAAGTTTACAAATAAACTAGTTTGTATAGTTTCCATGCGAAATGTAATGTGAAATGGAAATGAATAAAGAAGCACTTGTAATTAGCAATGCAGTTTTTAAAATATATTGTACTTTCTTTAAATAAATTATGTCGGATTTTTTTTTTTCATAAGAAACCGTTGTTCATTAAAAAAGAGAATATTTAGTAATAAATTTAGGGTTAGGAATGAAAGGAAGAAGTGAGAGGAAGCATTTAAGGGGAAGTTGCTTACTGCTTTATAGGCTTTAGATGTAACATTCGGCGCTCAGCGATTTTTACTCGTACTTTGGCCCCGCGGGGTAATTATTACCCTAGGCCCCGCGCTCGCCTAACGCCGCCTCTGCCTAGAAGCCATAAACGACACTCAAATTCTATTGAATTCGTACGCAGACTACCATTTATAAAATATCCTTATATGACTATATTCTATTCAAGAAGAATAGCTCAAAAACTGAGTGTCTAACCAGAAAACAACGAAAACAGTCTTATTTGATAGAATGTACGCGTATTTACGTAGTGGGTATCAAATGGCGTGCTGCCCTGTTCAAGTGCATTTTCTACGCTGGCATGGAATTTAGTCCGATTTTAAGCTGTGTAGTGAATAGAGAAAATTATTTTTAACCTAAAACAAGATTTTTTTGGAGGGAAGTACTTGTTTCGTCTCCATTTGACATTCACTACATCCTTTTAGGGGGATACTGACTAATTCGTTCACACCATACAGTTTTTTTCATTTAGGACCATTGTTATGGAATTACACTACTGTAGGCATCTTTCCCCGATGGGTATCTTCCCTCAATCCACTCTGTAGGAAGAGCGGATTAATCACATTTAAGCGAAAACTGTTATGCATTTAACAATTGAATGAAATTATATTTATGGCCATTTATTTAGCTTAGTACATGAAGGGGAGATGGAAGATGTTAGAAGGACGTCAGTAAGTATCTAGTTTGAAGGTAACATCCCACAAAGATCCGTGAAGACTGGAAAGAGAGTAACGATGCCTCAAAGCAATGTTTGGAGAAATTTTGAGAATATATCAAGTGATATTGCGAAAAATAAATTTTTGTACGAACGACAAATGTCGCATGCATAAAAAGGTATCTCAAGTCGCGATTCCCAACTGCATTTGTCGTCGACGACACGACGACAAATCTCGCGTGCATACGCCCGTGCGCACTTCTTTTCTCTGGGCAATTTTTTAAATACTTGTATAAAAACACAATGTTAATACCGTGCCTATATTCAACATTCCATATTTTGTGCTTGACGCGTGTGTTGAGAGATTGTACAACTTTCGGATATTCAAATTTTCTCCACCATCTATATAGTACACATTCTATAAATCTGAGTGTACACAGGGATGAAAGTGAAAAATCTTCTTCGTATCTTGGTTGGTAAAAGCAATATGTTACCAGCCCTACCACCACACGAGCATAGCATATGTGTTTTAGGCGACCAAACCTAATACAATCTAACTTCGGTCAGAAATAGTGCAAAAAAAGTTCAAATTGTAATCGAAAGTGATATTGCATTCAAGGAGAGAATAAATTATAGAAAGCATCGCGCCTGGTACATGTTGCTTCACTTTTGAAAAAGAAAGACGAATACATTTTATTCATTACCGGTTTTCGTCTTACATGGAACGAAAAAACGATGTATTAGATTGTAGCAAATACATTAGCTCTCATACTTCACAGGGAATCTATTTCCTCTGAGGAACTGAAAGGCTCTGTGTAACAGTAGTCCAGCCCCTTCAATAGCGAAATCGAGATCCTCCCAGCATCAACCAGTTGCGTTCCGAGACAAATTCCCCTTCCTCTTTACATCCAGAGCTTCAAAAAGACTTGATTCTAAATAGTTTGGAGCACTTTAAGTTGTAATAACACAATTATTTACATTAAATTAATATTATCATCATAATTAATGTTCTGCCGGAATCGGCAGGTCCTTCAAGGCAAGCTAAGCCCTCTCCATTCATCCTGATCTTGCTCTTTCATTTTCATCTCAACATACAATTTATTTTCCTTAACATTGTCAAGCAGTTGGATTCTTATTCTTCTTACTCCTCTCTTTTTATCAACCATACCTTAGTATACAATCTGTGCGCAGTCAATGTCCTAATCAGTTTCTCTTTTTCTTCTTGATTGTCTCCAGCATTGTTCGTCTCTCGCTAATGCACTTCGTCATTTCATATCTTTATTTTTATGTTATTCACATCAATTTTATCATTGACTTTTAGGCAACTTTGGCTCATGCAGGGATAAGGCAGGGAAAGTACGTGGGAATGAAGTCGACCAGGGCCTAAGTTGAAAGTACCATACCGACATTTGTCTGGTTTGACTGATTAACGAAGAAGAGAAACGATAAAAAAGTTTATTTGTTAGCAGACCTTGAATTTTCCGGGGAAATATAGAAAGTTGGAAATTTTACATCGTCATGTACTATAATGGCATTCAAGAATTGTCCCAGTTTCAGTCAGATGCAAAATTAGTCTACGAGTTAAAAATAAAAAATAAGTAGAGACCCTGGATCTTGAGTAGCTTCATTCTTGAGTACGTCACTAAAATTCTTGAATGCTAATGTCAAAATTCTAGAGTTCACGGTCAAAATTCTACGGTGTTTTTAAGTGAAATTAGCAAATTTATGAGTAGAAATAAACAAGTGAGGCGGAGTTGAGTCGGGGATTGTGCATATAAGCCACCGCCAGGCTTCAGCAGCGAGCATCCTATTTATATGATCAATGTTGCGTTTGAAAAATTGTGGCGAGACCTTTTCAAAGACACATCAACTACGTTCCTATCCCAGTCGTTCCAAAGTTGAAACCCCCACCCCCACCCCGAATCTCGGGAACCGCCACTGCTGGAGAAATGATTCGGGTTTGAATTCGTTTTGCCGAGACGTTCCCAACGATACCTCAACCGCTTTCTTAACCCTAGTACTTTCAAAGTTGCAAATTCCCGCCTGTTAAACTCGGAATCCTCCCGTGCAAACTAGATGAATGATATGTGTTTAAACTCGGTTTACAGAGACTTTTTCAACGACATGTCAACTACCTTCCTGGTCCAGTCGTTCCAAAGTTGAAATCCCCCCGAATCTCGTAAACCGATCCTGCAATCTAGAGAAATGATTCGGGTTCGAATTCGCTTTGCCGAGACCTTTCCAATGATACCTCAACCACTTTTGTAGCCCTAGTAGTTCCAAAGATGAAAATCCCTCCTTGAAACTCGGGATCCGGTCCTGCAATCTGGATCAATTATACGAGCTTCAAGATTGAACTCTTCCTTCGAAGACCTTTCCAATGACATCTCAATCACCTTCCTAGCCTTAGTAGTTCCAGAGATATAAGTTGTGCCCCCTATCCGTGGGACCACCCCTGCAATAATGATGAGTGATTTTCGTTTGAAAACTCGTGCTGCCGAGTCGAGACCTTTCCAATGCCACCTCAAACATCTTCCTAGCCATAGTATTACCATATATAAAATGCCTCATATCTGGCAACGCCCCTATCTCTGGCACCCCTCCTGCAATCTGGATAAATGATACGGGTTTGAGCCAGTCTCACCAAAACCATTTCAACGACACCTCAATCACCTTCCCAGCCCTAGCAGTTTCTGAGCTGAAAGCTGTCGACAGACGGACAGAGCGGGCGCTAAAGCTTCACAGCATTAGCTGCTGAAGTCTAAAAGTACAAGTAATATTCTCTTTTAAAATGTTTAACAAATTGTTATAGGAAGATAATTTCGCACTAAAATAAAAATAGAAGTCCACATTACAAAAACTTCTTTGCTCTATAAGATTCATTGTTCTTCGGACAACAACTTTTTGGATATCGGCTTGTTCGATTTTTTGGATATTCGAATAAACGGATATCCGTTTGTTTGTTTTCGGATAATCGAATGAACGGATATCCGTTTGCTATAATTTGGGTGTCATATCATATTGTGTTATCCATTTTTATTCTTTCGTGTTGTTGTAATTATCATATACAACTTTTGTTTTATTTATTTTATTGTGTTATGTTAAATTCTTGTGGCAATTCTGTTATCACTTTGTTTTGTATTCATATTTACTGCTATGCTCAATATTTGATGTCATGATCATTGTATTATATATGTATTGATATAATTTAAATGTTCTATACCACTGTGCCCTATAGCACTTATGTGGTCGCCGGAACGCAATAAAAATCAAATCATTGTAATTCTGTTACGCAAGATCTAAACATTGCGCAGGCGGTATTGCGCCATACTTGCTTCCAGCTGTTTGAGAGTCACGTGCATTGGAAAGTGGAAACAAAGGATAATTTTCTGCAACCTTCCAGCAAATCCATTCCGGTTATCACGTGACCACTTATTGATCGTGACGTCAGAAGCGTCGACAAGACGTCGCGGCGCAAGAGTACGAAATCCACGACGCCTCACCCTCTCTGCAGTCAGCCCGGGTGCACCCGGCAGTGTGGATACGTGTCGAGTGTTTTCCTGTGAAACGACAAAAGGAACTGTGAAACCAGCAACAATGAGTCAGACTATAAGGAAAAAACAGTGTTATCTGTGGATTTAACGGAGGGGAAGGGGGAAAAGTTGTAGTTACTCCTTATCTGGTTTGAACCAGGCTTCAGCCTATATATTCTTGTGCTTTTTACGTTACCTGTCAGTGTGTTAAGTGACTGGTGAGCGCAAATAGAAAGGAACTTCAAGGAGGGGGAGCTTATTTAACACAAAGGAGGGTTGGTGTTGTATGGGTAAGTGTCATGAAAATACAATTCTAATTCACATTAGTTTGTTTTTTTCACAATCGGTATTTTTGTTTTATTTATTATTATTATTTTTAAATATTTAAGCAGAAAGGTATATTTACATGACAAATTTTATCGTCTCATCTTGGTTGTTTGGTACGCTTAATGTATGCAGAATTAACTTCGCTTTTGTTCATTTTTTTTTATTTTTGAAAATGCATTTCACGTTTCTCTTATTTCAAGTTTTGTTACTTCACATTTAAAAGAAAGACAGTGTAATCTTAGTTCGATTTTTCCGTCTCGAACTAGGTCGCAGTTGCTTGTAAGTAGAACATTGTCAACCGTTACTACGCAACGAAAACGAAGTTATAGATATTACACTTTGAAATGCCAAATGTCAAGAAAATAAAACTCTCTCAGCACTTATGACGTCAAGATTTTTTTCCCCCTAAATGTCGAGGAATATTGACGTCATGTGAGAGGGCGCGTCTTTGATTTTCTTTGTAATTGTCACCAACTATTTCCGGGGAAATAATGTAGTTTCAAATAAATTTTCACATACATTTTTTTTTTCTGGAAACGCAAATTGTAAAATAGCCATAAAAATTATTTCTGTAGGAGGACGAGCACTATAATTGTGTGAATGATCTAAGTCAGGGCTCATTTTCAAGCCCGCTTGTGTTGCGTGCGATTTGGGTGAGGAGCCAACTGAAACACGCGCTACAACACAATAAAACTACACCACGAAACAACTTGTTTCAATTGGCTACTCACCCAATTCGCACGCAAAGCAAGTAACGCAAGCTTCCATGTAAAGCAGCCCTCAGTGTATCGAATAACAGTATTAGACTGCGCACAATTATAGTACTCGTCGTCCCAGAGAAGTACATTTTTTACACCTACCGTAAAATTTGGGTCACTACACATGTGCCCTCATTTAGCAGCTAGCAGTGATGGGTCATCTGAAGGCCCTTCGCCCCATATAAGTGCTGTTTTTCATGAAATCTTGTTTAGGTTAGGTTGCTTCCGATTTGGATGAATAGCCAATTGAAACACGAGGTGTAGTTTTATTACGTGGTGTAACACGCAAGCAACACAAGCGTGTTTGAAAAACATCCCTTATTCAGGAGCATCTCTAACTACAGGATCAGCAAACGGAAGGTGAAATTATTATTACTGCATTGTATTAACATAGTGCCTATACATGATAAATCCGCATTTATTATTTACGCTAGTCCTAAAGTAGGACTTCCTCAAGAGCACTATTATTAACAAAAATAATAGAGTTAATGGGGAAGGAAGTGATCCGGAATTTATTGTATCATATTGGTATTTGCCTGCCCCCCCCCCCTTTTTTTTAACGGTCGGATGATCGAGGTATGAAGTTGATTCACTTCAATCTGTAGGAATATTACCAGGCTTTTTAGAACATGAAACAAATATGTTATGATGACTAACCATATTTTGATTTACTTAAACCAGGACATTTGGTCTCCGAAACCTGGACGCCAACTGCGTAGTAGTAGTAGTAATAATGATAATAATTCGAACGGCCATGGAGGTGGGCACATTCGAGTCTTGCTGCTGGCCTCATTTATTTATTCTCGTGTTCCAGGGTTTCCATTACTAGGCAAATGCCGAGATGATACCTTATCAAGTCTGGCTCCTACATTTGGAGTCAATATCTCAAATGAATGTTCGGTTGGAGGCCGATGTCTCTTGGACTTATTGCGTGCTTTGACCGTAGTTTCCACTTCAGTTTGTTACCAAATTAATTTAAAATTAAAATTTTCGCCCATTCAGGTTCAAAATCAATTCGGGTCGTATGGTCAACCTACTTTTGTGTTGGATCAAATAAAAAAAAAGAAGTCGAGATGAATGAAATTGATGATTGAAGGCGATTTGTCTGAAGGTTTATAGCTGAAAGTTCTTCGAGGAAGGTGAACCGATAGTGGTTCGTCGTTGCCCTCCATCTGTACGTTAACGTTCAAGGACAAAACAAAATGATATAGGTGTACTAAAATCGGCACTGGGATCGAGATTTGACCTTTTTATTATTAGATGAAGAGCATAACCACCGGTGACATTTAACAAAGAATAGTTAAAGCACCGGCCTGAACCTTAGATGGCTAAAGGCCATACATAAAATTCAATTCAATAGTTAAAACACGACCTCAGAGCTCATAGTGATTGTAGTGTCGTAATTTTATTTTCAGTGCTTCCCAACCACAAGTTGAATATGGCTTCGAAAATCTAAAACAATCTTTTTCTGTATAAACCTTTTAATCTCTTCACAAGGAACGAATGCAAACTTTGAATGGCAACACGTGCTTATCTGTGTTATTTCCTTTGTGTACATTGTACAGTTCTATACAAAAGAAGGAAATGAAACTGAAATAGCAAAGATATTGCGTAGTAGATTGGTCTTCCATGACATCTGGCATTTCGCCAAACAACGCCTTTTTTTTTTTTCGCTCTGTTAATTTTTTTTTATTCTTTTTAGCTGGCACAATACAAAACACCAAGAGAAAGGAGAAAGAATCATGGGTTTATTGAGTACAAAGTGTACCTAAAAAAGTTGTGCTGTATTTGTACTTATTGTTAACGGTACAAGTAAACCATTACTTTTTTCTTCATAAAAGTAAAATAAATAAAAAAAAATACGAGAACTTTGGGCTGTGCAACAAACCATTTACATTGGCGTGTTTACAGGTCGGTGAACTTTCGTTGGGTGTGATTTGAAGCAACGACGCACTGAACCGAGGGCAACGTTCTATCTGTGCTTTGACACGCGATTTAACGAACCTATAATTTAAGGTCATGATACAGATAATATTTTTGAAAATTGAGCTTTGCAGCATTTTGTTTTACTCTGATTGTAGATAGAGGAGAAAGTTCACAGGTACAACGCTGGTGAAACTAAGAAGAAACTTGGAAAGAGATGATTAATTCCATGAATTTAAAAAAAAAAAGTCTGAGTTATGTATATTCATGTCAAGACGGTGGTTTTATTTTTCGTGCCAGAGCTGAGGATCAAATCGTCAAAAATAAATATTTTTATAATTTCAATTTTTTAGCTGAACTGACAAACTTTCGGCATAAGCCTGTCACGACTTAAAAATGCCATCCTTTATTAATCATTTCCGTGGGCAGGGATGGGGAAAATAAGTCAGGGCTTTAGTTGAGCTGCCACCCCGACATTCGCCTGTTGAAATTGAGGAAAACACTGGAAAACATCAGTCAGCATGGCCGGCAATGGGGCTTGAACCCGCGTGCCTCATTCCGGAGCGTAATCCTCGACGTTACCGACTAGTCCACGGGAGTTGAGTGAAAGTTATCATATTTCTCACATTCTAGATTGTTATGAGAAAATAATAATAATGAGCTCTATAACGTAAATAAAAAATAAAAAGAAATAAGTTTTATAATTTTTTTAAAAAGAGGCCATTCCCTATTGTTTTTATAAAGGGATTTTAAAACGTTTTGAACGTTTAAAATGTGTATTCCCAAATAGCAGAGTACATCCCTGGGACGTCCCAATTAGATCCCATTAACGTCAGATTTCTCAAGCTCCCATTGCGATGTCCTAAGGACGTCCGTGGAATAACTCTGGGCAATACAAACAGTTCATCCCGTATGGAGGTCCCCTGGATGTCCCCCGGAAAGCCGTGCGGGATTACCTACCTGGAATTTCTATAAATTAAATCGACCTTACTATTATTATTATTTAATTAATTATAACTATACGAAGGATATGCCTTCGTATAGTTATACGAAGGATATGCCTTCGTATAGTTATACGAAGGATTATTTAAAACTATACGTCCCATGGATGTAAACGGGACTTAAACAGGACGTCCTACAGACGTCCCGATATCCTGCCAGGAGATCCGTAAGATATTCCTGGGACGACATTTTGCTATGTGGGTTTTCTGTCATTAATTAAAACAAAAATGTATTTTAACAGGTTTCGTTTTTGAAATCTGGCATTATGCGAACTTAAAGGGGTATTCCTATCTAGTTTGAAATAAAGAGTACAGAATACCTTTGTTTGCTCAACACTGGCAGTTATCGCATTATTTGTTTCTTTTCTCGCGCCACTGTATTAGTATTTTCTTATGGTTTGTTTCTGGTTGAGGATTGAAGCATAGTAAGTGGAGAAGATATTTTCCATAAGGTAGCATATTTCCCCAACAAATTCAGGAAAACTGTTGTTTATTCCTACTGTTGTAATTTTAAATGATGTTGCGTGTGTTTCTTCTTATAATTTCTTAATTAGCTTTTTTTCCTTTTGAATATGACAACGACCTAACTTCCCTTAGTGAAAATCCAACGCTACGCCACTGGTATGTACGAGACACTAATGATAATTAAGGCGATTTATAGTGTTGGCGGATGTAGCTGCAACCTGTCGACATTTACTCTCAGCAATGCATCTGCTATACGTACAATGTGGCACTGCAGAAGCAGGTTAGACCTTGTTGTTATTGATTTTCTTCAAGTGTTACGCGCAAGGGCAAGGTCAGTACTTTTCCGCATCACTTTCATATCTGCAGTCTCATTTCCTGGTACTATTCCTCAGTTCTTGAAGCGAGGATGTCAAAATGTATAAATGCATGTTATTAGTTTCAACGCGGAGAATGATTCAAAGCAATGCGCTTTGAAAAATGGGTAGTTAAAATTCACCCAGTCGGAGTCATTTCCCGTAGATATTGGATTAAAATTATAACCTTGAATCAGTATTTAGTTTTTTTTTTTTGTTTTTTTTTAAATGGAATTTTCTTCTTGGGAAGCTCTTTAATAACACCTTTAAGACGTACAATCACACAGTTGTAATATAAATTTCTATTCCCGCAGTAGAAGAGTATGTTCCACTGAGAAGCGGGTAAGGTGGGAAACGGCACCCACATGTGATTCGGTGTGAATGAAAACTCTTCTTATAGGCCTATATTGCTTTCTTTATTTTTTCTGGCGGTACAACGTACCGGCACATCTTTTATTGTCACTAATATTTATTGTAAAAATCTTATAAATTGTCATTTAAATTTGTAGTGAGTATCGGGACCTTGCTTCGTAGAAAAAAAAAACGCTGTACATATTAATTAGATCGTGTAACTGAGAAACAGAGCTGTAAAAACGAAAGTTTTCAAGATTACATCAATTTTGGAGATTAAAACTCAGAAGTGAACCTCGCTTAAATATTAATTCAAATGACGACTTTTCCTTTCTTTCTTTTTTTTTTTTTTAATTACCAAGAAATTATGTTAGACGATGATTTCTGTTTATAAAATATTGTATATCCAAGATCGAGAGATGCTGACTAATTTCTGACCGTATGACTTAATTTCTTGATAATTAATAAAAATTAAACAAGGAAAAGTGATCATCTGAATTAACATTGATTTTCCCATAAGCGAGGTTCACTTTTCAGTTTTAACCACCAAAAATTAGGTAATCTTGAAAACTCGCTTATACAGCTCTGTTTCTCAGTTACACGAATTAATAAACAGTATGTATATATATATATATTGGTTTCGTGCGAATGAAATGTCCGCCGCAGGTGCGTCATGTCTAAAGGCAAATAATAATAATAAATGAAAACTGCATTACCTGATAAATCAAAGTAGTGGCCGTCTGCAGCTACACTCTGTTGCCATCGCTCAGCCAACGATTGAATTCCATAGCGAATGAAGTATGGAGTCTACGATATAAAGAAATCCTCAACTGCACATTGCACCGCCCGATCATCACGGAAGGTCTTCTCTGCCAAGAAGTGACCGAAATGGCGGAAGAGGTGGTAGTCAGTGGGAGAGAGATCTGAGGAAACCGGCGGGTGAGGATGGGTTTCATACTGCAACTCATGGAGAACCAGCACAGTTCTTTGCGCGACGTGTGGGCGGGCATTGCCATTCAACTTGAGGACACCATATCTGTTGGCCATTGCTTAGAGACAAGTTTGCGATTCTGCTATTCATTTTATGGGCTTAAGCACTGTAACGATCTGCAGTGATGGTTTCCCCTCTCCTGAGAAAAAAACATGATGGATCACTCTCACCATAGACAAGCATACAAGCAACACCACCTTCCCTGGGTGGAGAAATGGTTTA
>JAGDQP010011933.1:19926-51649 GCA_022664845.1 Lepisma saccharinum
TATATATATATATATATATATATATATAATATTCAGCATTCTATCCACTGTTGGATGAAGGCCTCCCCATTTTCTTTCCACATATCTGTCTGCTGCTATCCCCATCCATCTCCTCAAAAACGTTTGATTTCGTCTACATCGTCTTGGTAGTTTTTTTTCTCTGGGAATCCAAGGCCAATACATTTGACGTCAATCTTTCATCTAGCTATGTGATCGGTCCATCTCCACTTCACCTTCTTCACAGTCTTGATTATATCTTCTACCTTTGTGCGCGAATCCATTCGTTCACATGTGGTCCTTCCATGTGAAGATTACCAATATGTTGCCTAACCCTTTTCGAGTTGGTCGTGCCGACCTGATAGTCGTGTGGGCTGGGGAATCAAGCCAGCGACTCGAAGATACCGGGTTCGAATCCCGGCTGGGGCATGGATGTTTGTGAATTTTTGAAACTTAACAGCTAAAGGACTTGAGACGGACCGAAGTCACTAGTTAGTGGGCTTGTTAGTTCGGATTTTGTATACTAATATCTTACAACGTTGATATCTCCGAAACGAAGGAAGCGAGAGACTCCAGTGAATTTTACTTTGGTGAAGGTAATTTTCAAATAATTTGGACTTCGAAAGTTGTTTGAATTTTACTTCATTAACTCATGACGGAAAGTCAGGAGTCAAAAGTCTTTTAACATCGTTATAAAATGAAACTGAGTTTTCGAGGGCAAAATTGGGGATGATAGAAACAAGTTTTGCCTAGGGGCAACGAACAACCACATGCATGTGAACTGAACGGACACAACTTTCAATTCAGTTCATAATTATTTATTAAATTGGAATTGGGTCAATGCAGTACATGAAATTTGGTTAAAATGTAACGAGGAATGCAGTAATTTACTTATTTTCAACCCAACTTCAATACTTGGTGAAGTTGTAATTTGTGAAGGGATGAGTCTAATATTTGTTTCCTTCTCCGTGTATAAGGGAACACTGCAGTACCTCTTTGAAAACCAACACAACATTGCCATTTCTGGTGATGTTCTAGCGTGTAGATCGCAGTACCTCACTTTTAAGGTACAATTTTGAGTTGAATCTATCACAGAAAGTAGTCTGCCTCTTTTTTCTTGGCGGGAAAATGGAGGGGGAATTTAAAATAAACGTCATATAAAAGCTTCAGCGCCTGTAAACAATCCAGTTGTCTTTCGCGCACTTCCGGCCTTGAGTCACGAAGTGAAGTATGTTTATTGGACTTTGAGAATCTAGTCAAAAGATTCAGAGAAAAGAACACTTTGCAAACTCGACATCTGCATTAATTACTATGCTCGTATACAAGTTTTTTGTTTGTTTTCTTGTCCGTGCACTCGCTAGCTTCAAGTATATGCGTATATTGGTGTAATGTTATAACGAAATATAAGATACCAGATGGTAGCACGAGCGACTCGACACTGCTTCTTCCTCAAATAACAGAAAATGATTCAGTAATCTATTCTGTAAATCATGACAGTAGAACAGAGAACATATCGTCATGGATCAAGGTGTACTATGGATAGGCAATTCAAGTAGTTCTGCATTTTGTGTAGGGTAGCATCAGTGTCGATGCACTCACACGTGCTACCATCTGCCTCCCAACCTAGATACTACTACCAAATTGGAACAAGGAGCAAAGATGATCCTCTTCTCCTTCAGTCATCCCTGAAACTTAAGAAATTGACCGAAGCTTACAAAGAGGAGGATGGGAATGTCTACGAAGGAGGCAACCAAGGAACAGTCTGGTGGGCGTGTTTGTTCTTAAATGTGGTGATGAAAGAGCGAGGAAGATCTCACAATAACAACATATATATTGTGTTACCATCTGTTCGTAATTGTTCCAATAGAATCAATCGGCTTTAATGAAAAGCTGGAAAGTGTCATTTACGTCTATTAATAAATTCTAACTTCTTTGTTTTACTGCTACGAACCTATCCATATCTTCGTTCTTGGGCAGGAATATTTGTGTAAATGTAACGTATATATTCCTGCCTAGGAACGGTGTGCATAGGTTCCTACTGGTAAAAAGAAAGAAGTTCGAGTTTATTAATAGTCTATCTCTAAGGTGTAGATATCACTATCGGTTGTACAGTTGAATACCTGCGACGAAAAAGAGTCTAACCCACAAAACCATATTCTTGAGAAAAATAACTGTAAGTATCTATACTCTACTGCTTTCAAAATAAAACTAGAATATTTTTTAAGTTCATTCAGTGTCCCTCTTTATCGTAGCAACAAAAAATGTAATTTGTTTTTGTTTACATACTTATCCTTATTTTTCTCAGGAGTATTGGTTTGTGGGTTAGACTCTTTTTCGCCGCACGTATTTAATTCGCAAAAGGTAGAGTTGGCTATTCTAGAAATAACTTGAGAGAAGCATTTATGCGTTATCTCCTTCAAGCATTGCCGAACTTCAAAGGTAAAATGAAAGTAAATTAGGCTAGATTAAGGAATATTTGCATTATGTATAATTTCATTCCTTGTCCTTGTTGATCCTGTTTTAAAACAAACCTTTCATTTTTCCAGATCGAGAGAAGCTTACGAAGTCTTCGCTGCCGCCTCAACAGCCTAGCTGCGGGGAGGCTCAAGGATATGTGCCCACGGTCGGTCGGTGGGGCAATGAGTGGCCAAGTTGACTCGCGACTCTCAACTCGGATGGTGCGGATGAAGCTCCGCGACGACCCTCGCCCAACGGAGCCCGGCTGAGAGAGGCTGTATGGCCCCTCGGCCGTCCACTTCCATTCCCAGCATGGGATAGCCAAAAACCTGCACTGCACTTCCAATGTGTGGAACAGTATGAAGAACTCGCCTCGAGCGTGGAGTTGCAAGTTCAGCAACTGCTGCAGGCGCACCACTATAACACAGTGGGGAATTTTGTCAAGTAAGTTCCGGGTTTTGCTGGATAACAAACTGATAAGAGAAATTATTATGATTTGATTATGTTTCACGAGCCGCCACTCTATGCTACACAGATCTTTGTGACAGAATAGTAACGCCTTACTATATACAGAACTATTACGAATCCCCCCCCCCCGTTTTTTTCAGTGAAGATAAACTAATGTCCTCAATTGTCTTGAAATATTTAGTATAATTAATATTTATTTTGCAAGAAGTTTAATGTTATCGATTCTTGAACATGAAATGAAGTGTACCATGATAAGCTTCTTCTATAAACATGGGGTGGGGGAAGGAGTCACAGTGTATGTTAGAAACTGCATTTTGTCGAGGTTTAAACGATTTTTTAATTTCTTAGAACAAGTTTCAAGTAGTTATTTTATTGTTTTCTGGTTATGTGACACAGTATTTTTTTTAAAAACCTTTTAGAAGTCTTCACTATCAACAACGTTGTAACAAAGGGAAGGCCACATCATCTAAAAATTTAATTTATTGCTTATAGGCAATGCGGTGTTATTTCGAAATTATGCCACCAGTAGCTTATACCGAAAACGACAGAACGCTAATCGTTGTCCGACTTACTTCTTACTATAAAAATAATATAGGAAATTCTAGTCCCACCTACAAATAAAAAGTAGAAATCTTTGTTCTGTTTTTTTGTTTAATCATCTTATTTAGGTCTAAATTGGCGTTGAATTATATAATATCGTGTGGTATTTATAAATTTTTAAGTGTGTGTGTGTAGAGGGAGGGACTCTTAATGCCGTTTTATGTAGTGTAAAATCCAATCAAGTCATTTTATCCAGTGTAAATTTGGCAGTTAACTATGAGTTTCCCTCTGTAAATTCCATAAATTCCATGCACTGATGAGCTGCTCTGTAGCCTGATGGTTAGAGCGCTAGACTTCGGTACAAAAATAATAGATGTAAAATATACTTTCATTATGAAACAATGTTCCTTCCCTTATACTATTCCCCCAGGGATAAAAAAACTAATATGTGAAGGGGATAAAAAGTGAGGGGGAATTTCCCTCTTCCCCCCGCTAAATACCACCCTGAATAAATATATATATAATATGCAACGTTGAGAGCTGCCCCCCCCCAGTTTTTTCTCTAGAACCGCCACTGCCTGTAACGGATAAAAAATATTTAGGTAAAATGTATTTGAACGTTAATTTTAAAATGCATACAAAAAAAACAATTATTGTAACAAAAAAATACGGTAATTGTTGTAGTAATGTTATATATAACAGCTAGAAAATGTATAATTTCGTAAATAAACAACCGCTAAATAGTTTGTATTTCACAAGGCAATACAAAACAAAAGTTAAAAAGTGCTTAAACTAAAAAGTAACAAAATAACTATATGTGTCTAACTTAAATCAGGTAATTGCTCTACCGAGTTCAACATTAAAAGTCATTTATAAAAGATTTAAATAACAATGTCAATACATATCAGCCTCACATTCGCATACAAACTCACACAGTTAACGTTACACATTTACATGCTTAAACTATTCAACAGCACTACAATCTTCAAAAAGGTCAACCATGCATAAGTAAGTTCAACAGTTATTTGGTTCCTGCTTTATTTTGCCTTATGTTTCTTGCTAGAACTCTAAAAAAAACTCACGTGCAAACTTTAACAATTTCTAGTATTTGTTAAAATTAAAGAAACAAATCTTGTTGCTATAAAATATCAACCACTTCTGTTAATTTGTTATTTAAATCAAGTTCAATGGTTTTTCTAAGCTACCACCAATTCTAACACTAAATTAGTATCAATTTGGTTACAAGCTAGCAAATCCAGCGGAGCCCATCCGTGCATGATTGAAATCATACACCCATTTTACCTAAATATTCTTTTTATCTGTTACAGGATAGCACATTTACAATATATATATATATATAAACTCTGCCGAGATAATAGTAAAATAACTGAAACCGAAATTCTATTCTAGTCATAACTGTCGTGTTTCTGGTACTAAACTTCTACAGCTATAGAAAGTGTGAGTTTGATGGCATAAGTGACACGAGGAGACATAAGCATCCATTGCTATTTGTTTTTTTCGGTTAGAAATGCCTATGTTAGCAAGAAATATTCTCGAAATCAAGAGTTTTTATTAAAGTTTAATATTTCATTCCATGTACAGAAACAAACTTGAAATTAGTAAGTGAAGTCCATATTATATTGCAATTTTACAAGATTGGTAATTTTGTCACAGTTGATAGCACGATGGGCTAGTTGAACGTTAATTTTCTGTGGTGGATTTAAGGTATTTATTTATCAAAACTAAAGCAGAAGTATTCGGAATAAATCGTAAAGAAATTTATAACAAAATAGTCTTATTATTATGAAAGGTAATTGGCCAATGTGAACCAGTTCTGTTGCAATTTATCTTCAACTCAAAAGACTTGTAATAAATCTCTGGAAACATATGTGAAAAAATTCTGGAACAAATAGTCATTTTTAGACCTTTAAATAAATTTTAATAGATTGACAGCATGTTCTTTTATGTTTCCCGTAAATACGCTACTTGTGAAAATCCGTGTTGAAAATTTGCGTATGCACTGCTTACAGAAAACCAAAAAAATTTTATTTGTAATTTTTCATAAGTAAAACAATTAAGGTTGAAACCAATTTCAGATATTATTAATGTTCTTTACTTTAAAAATCTAAAGGCTGGGCGAGAATAGTAATTCTTGCTTTTTAAAATAATAATGGTTAAAACTGTATGAATAATACTAATTATAAGTAAATAGTTCGTTTTGATGTCATTGAATATTTGTCTTCCGACAAATGAGCAAGAGTATTTATTCGTGGATTAGAATCTGCTAAATAATAATACATAAAACGTTAGTTATATACATTATGCTTTACACAGTATTTAACAGACAATCCATAATTTCAGGTTTTATGAGAAGTTTCAAGCGTGTGGTGAAGGAAACTTGGAGCAGTTTTTCCGAATGTACCATCCTCCTATATCCGCGGAACACTACACATGCGTAGGATTAAGTCTAGAGCTGTTTAAAAGGTTGGAAAATCTGGAACCTCAATTACCAGGATTGAGTGATCATTTGTACTTAGTATCGTGTGAGGAGGTATGTATTCTGCTGTAGAATATGACGGATATAGCAGACGTAGTATTAATAACCATTAACAAATGTAGTGCGTTAATACGGATAAAACTTATAAGGACTATTCTAGTCATAATTCTAGAACATAACCTACATTTTGTAAATAAATTAGATATATTAAAATATTTGCATTATTCACAACAATACCCAGTTTAAAAAGTATTTAATATCTTATTTGTTTCTACTTAAAATTATCCTTAAATCTAAATTCATACCTAAAAGCTAGATCGTATGATTTGGTCAAAGTTTAATCTGAAAATTTAATTTAACAGTATACTGAATTCTGTAGGTGGAAGCTTAAATGAAAACATACTGTTAATATAATTAGATATTGCAAAAACCACCACCAGTTTTATTTATTTATATTGGTATTTGTGCAATAGTTAAGTCTCCTTGTCGAAATAAGTTTAGTGTTACATATGTGTGTATGTAACTTTCTTTCAACTGTCGCTTTTGCCATTTTTCGGATGTCTTTCAATCTTAAAGACAGTTTTTTTTTATATTGTTTTTGTGTGTTCCACAAATTAGATTACTCTTAGAACTCAAAGCAAGGATAGGGTGAAGAGGAATGTGCAACACAAACAACAATATGTACAAATCAGGGAGTCTGTTCTTTCTATATCACTCTTCACTCATTATCGTCAGTTACAATATACTGTGAAGGCTGAAGAATAAATACTAGCAGTTTCTACTTGTTTTAAGTAGTGTATTCATTTTTGTGACAAGTAGTTTGCTATGTACCGTTTCTGATTAGATTTAATTAGTTTACACTTGTAATGTAGAATTGAACATGTGAGAAGTTAGAGATGCTCTTTGGATACTTCCTCGGATGAGAAATCACCATGTTCAGTAGATTATTTCGGATCTGATTTAGAAGAATAGAGACGTTAAGCACAGTTAAAGATTAATTAAACTAATATGAGTCAACCTAACCTAACCTTTACTATTTTGAACCATCCGGGGAAGTATCTGAAGTACAGCCGAATTGAGATTAGAAACAATACAAATTTATGCATTAAGATGATTTATTAATAAATATTTGTGCAACAAATTAGCAAGAACTTATATATATATATATGGTATTCTTTTGTCTAATGAAGTAGTGACCAAACTCACTAATAAAATAAGATATACCCTGAATTTGTCAGATTTAAAACAAAATATTTAATTGATGTAAAGTTTTATAGACGTGTTTATGAGAATTCTTCCTAAACAATTACACCTTGGTAATTGAGAATTTTCTGTTTCCAGTCCTGTATCTATAGTCCACAAAAAATATCTTCATACTTGAATTTGGGATTTTTCTTCTGTTTCTTGAAAGTGGGACTACCTTTCTTGTAAAAATAAACTGAACTGGAGTACGTGAATGAATATAATGTAGTGAGTTCTTCGTGCGATAGAATGAATTGTGACAAACATAGGAAACAACATTTTCTTGTATTTAGCTCATTACAAACACAAGAACAGTATTCAATATTCAACGTTATTCCGAATTTCTTGGCTTTCTTCTATTTTCAAATCACAACACTCTTGCCAAAAACTAGTATTGTTCTTTCAATATTTCTTATAACAGTAGTACTTATTTTTATGTTGATATTTATGACATTTACGCATACTATTGCGAGATCTTATTCTAAGTCAAATACAATATTTAATCCGAAGTGGAAACCAAAAAGAGGACGAAAAATAGTTGCACACAGCCAAACAAAAGTGTACCAGAAGTCCATAATCTGATGGGTTATTGTAAAGTTCTAACGAGATGTCCGAATCCCTTGTGAAAGATTGATATATAAAAAGTGAGAGGAGACGTAATAAAGAAATTTTTTCTATTATTTTTCAGATGATTGAAAACTTGGAAAATTACACGAGTGCCGAGCCTCCAACCCTAACAGCGGAAAAGGAACATGTTTTGGTCGCATTGAAACTGCAAATAGGAGCTCGTTCAGGAGTGCTGCTCCTTGACCCAGGTTATCATATTGCACGAGTGGTTACAGTGATGAAAGATGGACAGTATCCTCATACAGGTAAATAGAATCTACCTTGAAGATCATAACTACATTAAAACATTTATACATTTGAACCTGCTGTATTAAATGTATACATTTTTCATGCGGAAGGTTACTTTTAAAATAACTGTACTAGTGTTATAGGCGAAAGTCCCCGTTGAAGATGTTTTGAAAAAATTAAATATGGTGAAGTTGTTAACGCGTTTTTCAGCTTAATTTACTGCTTCATCAAGACAAATAAACACTGAGACACTTATTATCTTGATAAAGCAGTAAATTAAACTTCAAAACGCGTTTAAAACACAGCATATTTAATTCCTTCGGTAGTTTTATTCGAAGTCTAGAAGTATTAAACATAGCTGCATAGTATTATTTAAAGTAAATAGGACAAGGTGCACTTCCCCCTCAAGTACTAAACCAAAATGGACTGGTCAAACAGGTCCAGATTTTGTTTGTATCTTATCGCCAGCAAAATAACTAATTTCATTATTATTATTATTGGCGGCAGCTGTATATTTCTAAAGAATTCAGTTTGTATGATGTTACATTTATATAAATAAGAAATTGTGTTTCGAAAGCTGAAATGAAATAACACGGCATGTAGAATTCGAATTTTCTGAAAGCACAGTCTGTTGTGTTACGAACTACATACTTCTGCAATATATGATATTCCGAATTTTCCTTGTATCAGCTTACAGGTGTAGTAAAGCTCTGAAGGGTATGCCTATAACATTTAGTGGTTTTCGGGTATCACTTCTAAGTTGGAAGTCCATACTTTATCTGATGGCAGTGATCTTACAAAGTAAAGAAAAGTTAAACCAACTAAGTATACCTTCCATGAGAATTTGTCACACGGTACAATGAAATTATTGCATTAATTGTGAATGTTAATGTTGCTCCACTAAATTTTCTAGTGTCTTCTCTGAACTTGATGTTCAGTTGGTCTGACATCTATTGAATCAATAAATTTAACTGTTGTTATGAGTTACATCTCTTTTAACTGTTTTATGGCACTTGAAGGGGAGACCTAGCAAACCCTTTAAGCATTTTTGAAGTACTGCGAACTATGATAAGAGTGACAGTTATGTATGATAAAGGAGGAGGCTTCAATGAGTAGTTTCTTGTTTTGAATCTAACAAAGAAGTCGCAATCAGTATGTCTAGAAAATCGACCGAGAACCACTAACTCTGTTCGTAGAGCGTTGGCCTAGTGATTAGAGCCCAGCGGTCGGTCATCCTTACCAAGGGGTCAGTTACGCTAACACCGGGATGGCACCTTAAAATTACACCCTGGTCGAATTCCCTCCCACATTCCTCCCCCTACTCTGTCTCGGCCTCAGGCAAAGACGCCTAAACCCATAAATAACATTCCGTTCGAGAAAATCGGAAATCAAAGTGAGAGTTAAGGTTATATATAATATTTATCAAAGTTACTTGGATTCCATATCATAGACTAAATAAGAAGATAGACTTATCCCGCCTACCTATTTTCGTCTGCGTTAAGGAACATGTGATTTTGAATCCTGCCGCTAGGTGACTGGCGACTATCTTCAGTCGCTGGTTCTTTTCAGTAGTAGCCACCAGAGCCACCAAACGGCAGGATTTAAAATTATGTTCTCTTAAGCAAAACCCCATCAATTTTACCACAGACCAAAATAGGTAAGCGGCATAAGTCTATGTCCATATTCTGATTCCATTCGCTGGAAGTTGTATATAGGGTGGGAACGTAATGCCCGACAAACATCGAAGATTGATAGTAACTACATAAAAAATAAGGAAAATGTCTTTTGCGCCGCGAAGACGTCCGTGTGAGGAAAGATTGCATACGTACTCGCCGCCATCTAACCGGACAATGCCACAATCTCATTCATTGATCACAAATAAACAAAACGTCATTCGTTGAAACTGTGCAGTATCAGGTCTGATAGTTATACAGCCACATATAATCGTTTGGAAGCGTGCTTCAGATATCAACTTGGCGAAAACGAATTATTTACACCTGCTGGAAAGTCATGCCATTCATACTCATTTCGACCTAACTGTACATCAGATATTGGGAAATCCCTTGCCCGCCCATAGCACAATTTTGGAATATGCATTCTTGAATTGAGCAGGTTCGAAATCTTTGACGATAACATTATAGGTATTGTGAATTAAAGCTCTAAAATTCATTTTCCCACGCTTTCGGCAGCCTGTAGCTCCAAAACAGCGGAATTTCCATCCTAGTTAACAGTATTTTTTATTTATTTTTGATGTATTAACTTGTCGGTGCGTTATGTTACCAATGTGAATATGTAGTTTCATATTTTGGAATCTGAATAGTAAATCTGAACCTATTTCTATTTGTAGGTTGGTTCACGCAGATGGATGAACCTCAGCGAAAGAAAGAATACCTGTACATCCTGGACGCAAAGGAACGCTATGTGATGTGGCACATCAAGGAGACACGAGGAAGCGTGATGACAACAGCAGTCAGTTTAGTATACGTTGAGCGTCCTTTCGTAACACCAGTTGACTGTGCCGAACGTCGAAATTTGATTTATAATTTCAAAACTCTGTTATGTCGTGATACCAAAGGTCATTTAATTGCAGGACTTTATTTCCCTATTAATTCCGTTTCCAAAGGTAGATTTACTTTATTCTTCGAAGGCACGGGAGGACAGCAGCAACAACGGAAACTTCCATTCCAATACTTCCTGGAAGATCCAACTATTGAACAAGAGGCAGCCATAGAAATATGTAGTCAACAGCTTGGCTTCGATCAGCTAGAATTTCGCGCACTGCTCGTTCAATTGGTGACAATTATGGATGATGAGGTGTTCATAGCTCAGCTACTTGATTTGAACGATCAAATTATTCAAATATCAGCTGATAATTAAAGATTCCCCCACAATTACTAACACGCTTTCATACAAATACACACATATATAATATAAAGAACACACAGTTGCTTCATACTAAATATTTCAGCAGCACTTGAAAACACTGCTGGAGCTCTGTGGTGTAGAAATCACCATTACACCCATAATCTTGCATCACATAATGCACTAATATAACCCAACACAGGATGCACTAATAAGAGTTTGAAAAATAACCTTTGTTCAGTTTTATGATCGAATGAGTTAATGTAGAATGTCTGAGTTATTTTTGTTGTAATATGCCTAGGGAGTTTATTCCATTACGAATGAATTTATAACGCTTATAGATAATTTTATTAATAAATTAGAAACTATTTTAAGTATTATTCTAGTTGTAATATTTTTGCTTTGTAGTGGTAAGTTACAATGTAATTATATCTTATTTTTGTAATTATTAATAATGGGAAAACAGTTTTTCATTTGGTTTCATTTTATAACTTCAATAAAACCATACATAATTTTTGTGTGTTTTATTTAGTGTAAAACAAATCGTATCCTTAATGCACCCAGTAGAGATAGTGACCCACAGATTAATATAATCATAAAGATTCACTTTCAAAAGTTAAAAATTAGTCTTATTTGCGATGGCAACGACTTTTTAAAAATCTATAAAATAAGTTTTCCGAGTGTCTGTCCGTCTATTTGCTCAAAAACTACTCCCTTCGTCCCACATTTGTGGTATATCGTCGCTTTCACGGTATAAAAACATATGGAAATCTAGTAAATTTACACCCTTCTACTTGGAACGCGAAGGTATGAAAACTCCAAGACATTAGGGCTTCATAAATTTGCAGTCACGGTCAGTTTAACAAATGAAGCCCAAGGAGTGAAAAAAAAGAGCTAAAAAAAAAGATGTGAATTTGATAATCTCGACAATGAACATGGATTAAAAAACATTAATTTGAAACTAGGCATTTATCTTCTTCATATCTTGCATTGCTCGATCAGTGATCGATCTGCTAATGAACGCTTTGCTAGTTAAAACGAAAATCTCAAGGATGTTCATTCACTGATCATGTATTAGGCAAGCGAAAACATGGATACAACCTCGAGCACAGCGATAATCATAGGGGTTTTGGTGATAATAGAATTTTGATCTGCGAATGGACTAAGTAAATATTTGGAATAGTTGAAATATTGCTGTAGAAGTTGCAGTAGAATGTGAATTTCCTAGCTCATTAAAATCGTGATAGATTTTTTTTTTGTTTCCTTGGAAATACGTTTCATGAGCTATAGTGGAAATTATCTGCTTCGTATTTTGCTCGAATGGGTTGATAAACTTATTGATTGAGCAAAATCATATACACAGATATTGTCATTAATCTCGCTGAAATCTTTCCCTTTCTAACGTAGTCTAAGAATGCATAATGAAAAATGCTGGTAATTTCATTTCCTTGTACTGTTTCCTAGCTGGCATTTCGCGTGGTAATCAATTGTGGGTGGTCGGTCATTCAGAGAATCTGGAATTGATAGAACGGGCCAGTTAACACGTCATGCACAGCACTGTCCTTTGGTGTACTAAAATTCCCTTTGGATTGATTCTTTAGTTTTCCTTGAATTTTCCTTCCTAATTTCCTATGTGAGCGAAGTAAGATAACTTCATGTCATGGGTATTTGTAAGGACACAAAGTAGCTATATATTGTGTATGAAATACCATGTGTGAGCATAAATTTAGAACGCACAAGTATGTAAAAGCTGCAGAGTTAATACATTTTTTGTAGAATGACTACAGTTTAGCAGATACACAAAGAGTTCAATCGCACGTTCTCAAACTGGAGCAAGGAAAACGTTTCTTCTTTTTTTTTTCTGTAATCTTAGTTTTCTAGGTAAAATTCAGCCATTGTCTGGATCTTAATTTTAACGTTCTGAAAGATTACAACGAGAAATAGTTCGAGCTATACACCCTCCATTCCAAAAGAAACCGAACGTTTTAAAAAAACAAAAAAACAATGTACATTTTGGAACAAATCATTTTTATTAATCAATGTATTCCCCTTCTGCATCGATACACATATTTGCACGCTCCAACAAGTTGTCAAACGACTTCTCCATGTCCTTTATTGGAATGGTCTTTAGGACGGCGGTCGTCGCGTTCTCAATGGCTTCAATCGATGCGTGCCACTTTCCTTTCATCGCCAAATGCAGTTTCGGGAACAGATAGAAATCGCACGGAGCGAGATCTGGTGAATAGGGCGGATGATGCAAACGAATAATGTGATTTGTGACCAAAAATTCAGTTACAAGCCGCGAACGATGTGATGGTGCATTATCGTCCAAAAGAGTCCAACTGCCGATTTCTCGATATTCGGACCGAATACGACGAATTCTTGCCAGCAAACGCTTCATGACACCCAAGTAAAACTCTCCAGTGACTGTCTGGCCGGGCTGAACAAATTCTTTGTGGATAATTCCTTTTGAATCGTAAAAACAAATCAGCATCACCTTAACTTTTGACTTCACCAAGCGACTTTTTTTGGGTGGTCCTTCATCCGGCGCTCTCCATTCAGCACTTTGCCGCTTTGTTTCGGGCTCATATTCAAAACACCACGTCTCGTCACCAGGTACAATCGATTTCAAGAAGTTTCGATCCTGCCGAGCACTTTTAACAATGTCTTTGCAATGCGCAATTCGATCAACTTTTTGGTCTTCGGTGAGTTTGTGTGGTACAAACCGCGAATTAACCTTCTTAAGGCCCAAAACTTCGGTCAAAATGCGGTATGCGGTTGTTTGAGGAATGCCTAATTCCATTTCAATAACTTTCACCGACGCTTTTTTGTTATGTTTGATGAATTCACGCACTTTTTCGATGTTTTCTTCCGATAATCCGGTTCTGGGACGGCCTGATCTTTCGTCATCATCCAGCGTCTCTCTACCCGATTTGAATCGCCTGAACCACTCGTAAACTTGCGTACGGGATAGACACTCATCACCATATGCATTTTGTAGCATTTGGTGCGTTTCAGTAAAAGGTTTACCCAGTTTAACACAACTCAATTGCAGCTCGTTGTTTGAAACTCATTTTCCGACCGATGTACACAACACACTGACAGTTGAAACGCAATAACTTTGTTGCCGTGCATCCAAATGTCATGACATTTATACCAGTTGTCAATGAGGGACTACGCCATCTACCGGTAAAATATTACAACAGATGGCACTAGTGGTACTATTTGTTTTCAAAAGTTCGGTTTCTTTCGGAATGGAGGGTGTATTTGAAGTACTAAGCATTGGGTCCAATAATACCTTGTACTTTTTAGAATTAACGAATAATCATGACTATGGAAGAGGATATGTCGTTCAAAACTCTCAAAAATAATTTTTAATCAATAGTTTTTAACAAATTGCTCGAATTGATGGGCACTTACCACCAGACGAAACAATGAGTCGATTGTAGTTCACTATCAATTTAGCAGCACGGTCAGAAGGAAGCAAATTAGCGACTAGATAGCAGAGAACATGTGGTATCCGGAGACGAAATCAACTGTGTCAGTACAGAGGAATTATCGATGAATGTATGGAGAAGCACCTGATCGAAAAACGATTAAGGCGAAGTGTAAAGGGTGGCTACTGGAAGTATATTTAAAATTAGGGTAACTTGATTGATTGAATTGTTATTCGAGTCTTCTACGAGCTGGTGAGCTTCTAAGGACGTTCGTATCTACGAGCTACCTACAGTTCTTGGCAAAATTGGCTCCGAACGACTCTGTTCAATGGACCACGCGCAATGCTGCTGCTAACGTCTCTGCTATCCCGAGCTCTAGGGTAACTTAATACTAGTCTTTCTACAGTCTACCATACGCATACATGTCATGAACGAAAATATCTCGATGGCCTGAACCAAATTTGCCTAAAGGGCTTAAATGAAAATTCTACTTAGTATTTTTCTCTATCTCTGTTAAAGTACTCCATTAAAGTCTTACGATATCGAAACGAGCTACAGTTGAAATGCAACGTCCCAAGGAATAGGAGAGACTGAGATTACGTTCGTTAACTCTTAACCTTTTAAAAAATCAAAACTATTATTGCCGGATAAATTTTCAGTGTTATCCATTCAGAACTAGTCTTTCAACCGACGTATTTTTAACCTAGAATATATCCCTATAAAGACTGTGCTTCTAATACTATTCCTTCTTCTATGAACAAGGCTCGTGCTGACGAAATCTCAGCACAGACTATGAGCTGCTTTTATTTTTCTTCCTCAGTGGCGGAGATACTAAACTTTCTCGTGATAGTAAAAGAATCCCGAACGCTTCATTATAGATTTCTAGATTATTTCTTAGGTCACTAGGACCACGAAGCTTAGCTTTTACTTGTAAGAAATAAACCCGCATTAACGTAGACTGCAGTCTGCACAAACGTAAGAAAGAGAATGTATGCAAAAATGAGAGAGAAGTTAGAACTTGGTTATAAAATCAACAAAAGGATGTTATAAAAGGGTCGATCGTGTGAGAAAAATATGGAAACAATTAAAGGTACATTTGTGGTATAGAATAAAAAATTGCAAAGCGGATAACTACAGTTCAGCAGGAAGTGTCACTAGAATAAATATCAGGGCCCAGAACCCCAAAGCAGAAAAAGGTTATGGTAAGAATAAAAAAGTATATATATTTGGAAGTAGTAATTAAAAGATCTAACGTCTCGATATAATGTAGAAGAAAGGAGATGAGATGAACCTTTTGATATAATCTTCAAGTATTCCGGCTATGAAATTTTAGAATGTGACACTGTTTTCGTATAAAAAAGAAAAGAAAATTTCCAGATGGCCCAAATAAAGTTGTGCAAGCATATAAACTGCAAAGGGTCCGGTTGAATAAGAAGCTGTATCCAAGGCTTGGTACGGTAATTCCAGAACTTCCGAAAAGAACGGACATGACCAGAAAATATGGTTCAGGGTTTCGTCCGGTTCTCAACAGCAACTGTGCATCCTGGAAGCGATAGTAATACAGACATTCCGGAGACGCACGGAAGATACACTATGATTTCAGTTTTGGTCATTGGCTATGTTTTCCAGGGACTTTCGAGTGAATGGGAAGGTTGTATTACCGTAAGTTACATGGTGGTACAGATATTTCCCGAGCGCCGGTACTTTTCAGATTCATTTCCATGAAATATCCCAGGACGTCTTGAAAGTGTGTTGTAAATATCTTTTCGAAAACTTTCCAGCTGCTTCGGAGCGTAGGAGGCGCTAGTACGATCCCCAAGTAGGATAACTTTTTTTTTTCAGAGGATATTTGTATATGATGATAGTTAATACAATAATTGCTGCCTCTGCCTTGTATTTTTATGCACATTTTCAACATTCTAACACGCTTGTCCTGGACTCCCATCACCGTGCAAGCCACCTTTCTTCACATTTGTCCCATTAAACATTATTTAAGTTTCTTCCTTCACCCACTTTTCTTCGCATTTGTCCCATTAAACATTTCCTAAGTTCCTTTCTTCATATTTGTCCCATTCAACATTACCCAAGTTAATTCACATTTGTCCCATTAAACATTACCCAAGTTTCTTTCTTCACATTCCAGTATCAGCAATAGCGGCAATAACGCTATAAGACTATTACAAACTTGGGATTTCCCCATGCCTGGCTCCAGATCGGTGATTTGACAGTAGCGAGTGCTAACGAACTTCTCCACACTTTCGTCCACCTTCGGGTTGAAGGGTCTTTAAGTCTGATCCATTTCGCACCGTTAATATTCTGAGAACGATAATGTCGAAGCAGCACCTCTCGAAAATTCCTGTAACTGGCAAACCGATCCTGGCTTGAATGATACCATGAGGTGACTGGTTCCCGCAGTACAAACGATACTATTGCCATGTACAGGTACCCAAACTAAGGTTAGTTCTATCTCAAATGATCCAAAAAAGATCTCTCCGAGATGTCTCCTCTCTATCTGTAGGTTAATGAGTGAAAGCCCTAATTTCAGACCATCTCACTAGTCTCTGTCACTTATATGAATATTGGGATTACTTCCTGACAGTCGTGTTGACTTCCAGACTACTTTTAGTTTCGTCCTTCTCCTTGGTCCTCTGCTCTTCCCGTTGGGTACATCCATCCATTTTCCTGCACAAAGGCCCTCTCCTATACTTCCGGGTTCTGTTCTCGCCGGCTCTATCCTCTTGTTTGCCCGAATAGCCACTTTCTCTACTCGAACTTGTCACATCCTGGTTACTCGTTGTGCTATACTTCTGATTGATAGGGGGGGTGACACATTTCTCTGCGTTTCTTGCTTAATTCAGCCGCCGTACTAACGGGATTTTCGTCACTGCGCCCCTGACATCCTTTCAGCAGAACACTGACCGATGGGCGTACCTCACGTGATCTGATTTTTAACCGATCTTTACACGTTGGAGCTCGCTGTACCCTCATAGTCTCGCCGTTCAGCGTGCCTTCCGGTAACTCCATTGGTTAGTTTTCTATCGTGCTCAGTCTCTACCGTAATCATATACTCCATCATCATCTCGTCTGAACTCTCAATTACTGGGCGCAATACCTCGACTACCTCTATGGTTGTAGGGACTTCTGAGTGTATTCCATTTATTTTCTCGCGCCCCTTTTTGTATGACGAAGCTTTATCTTACTCGGGCACAGGCATAGGTAGAGACAAGCCTCTAAACTCTTTGTACTGGCATTTCGCTTGTGCTTACACCTAACTAATACGTTTCTCCATTTGCATTGCGTTCTCCTTGACTTCGCTGCGAAGCTCTTCGCTCTGTTTCACAGTCTCTTCCCAAACTTCTTGCAATCGGTGTTCACAGCTACGGATTTGAGTCACCACCGACCAGTTCAGTTCTTCACATTGCTTTTGTACTTGGTCGATACGCTCCGACATCGTTTATTCGTTATTTCGTCAAATGACATAATATTACGTCACTCTTGACGATCGTCCTTTGATCTTAGACAGCCGTCAGTTTTCCTATTACTGCCAAGTGCAACTCTTTTAAACAGATGACTGAAGTCCATCGTGTCTTTTGGCAGAGACGCCTTTCTCTTGGCCTCAATCGTTTCCATCTCTCATTCCAGTTTTCACAGATCCTCAAAGGAATTAATTTTATTTTCGAAACGGACCTTATTACATTTGCGACATTGGATCATCCTACCTATTGTCTAGTATTGACCACAATCCGCCCTTCCACTCCCTGTGAACGATTGCTATCTGTTTCCATTTCTCGGTCATTACTATCTGGCCTAGACATCTTTATCATCAAACTTTCTCTGATGATGGACAAAATGGAAATAAGCGCAAATGACAATGATGTCTTGCACGCGACCGCACCACTCTGAGCCCTACTTTTTTTTTCATTTAGGACCCACCTTCCACTCTTGACTCTTACCACTTTATTCGGTATAAGTTGTGCACTTAAGCCCTACAAGTTGATCCGCAGCCTGAGTCTCATATAACGGACAAGGGACCGATCGCGCTTATACACAGCTATCTTTGACGCCGGGACCCTCCGTATGCCCTGGTAGCGAGCTTATGCTGCTATGGGGACAAAAGCTATATCTGAACACCTCGTCCAACGTTTACCTAGTGGGAGATTCTCAGCAACAGAATCTCTGCTAAGTAACAAAGTGGAAGTTCGTCGGGAATACGTCCTCCACCAAGCAGGTGGAAGAGAGTGCAATCCCTCCGCCCAGTGTAACACCAAAGTGGGAGATTGTTGGCAATACAATCACCAAGCTCGTGGGTGGATGGGGATTCTTCCACAAAGTGGGAGATTGTTGGTAACACAATCTCCACCAACCCTGTAGGAGGAAGACTAATTCCTTCACCAGATACCTACTGAATGTAACACTGAGCTTGAGGCTTCCAGAATCAAGGTATTTTATTGGTTTTGGGCATCAACTCCTCCACTTCAAACAAATTATGAAGTTGCATCACCTGCTGTCGTATGTGTGACAACAGTTCAAGAATTACTGCAAGGTATACAAGTTTACATATCTAACATACATGATTTTTATATGAAAACACTTCCCAAATAATGTGGGAATGCACCCTTCACTTACCGCTCACCATCAGTAAAGAATGCACTCTTTACAACTGATACACTGGCAGCGCCATCTCCCGGGTTTCTTATTGTCAAATCTGCTACCCCGGCTGGTCTGGCTGACACCCTTCTCAATGTTCGGGCTTATATGCAGGAAACTCTCAATTTGCTTACATAATACTCCAATCCACATCATCATGGAACAGGCAGGGCATCAGCACATTTTTTCTCCCGGTTACAAGTGTACGAAACGTACAATGAATCCCTCTACAGCTCTCATCAGCCCATACAATGACTAATCCTCTCTCCTTTGTTTACTTCTCGAATACGGTTTTAAAATGTAAACATAGTATTCACCTTCGCTGTCTGGACTAATGTTATACTGCATTCAACATTAGGAACTACATTTTCCTTCTTTAACAACTTTTGCTACTTTTTCACATACACCTTCGTGTACTGACCCTCGTTTTCCCCTTGTACGCTCACAGTACTAAGTAACAATAAAAGAAACGTAATTTCAAATATAGGGGGGTCCACGCTGTAAAAACTAGCCCCGAGTGTTATCATTAGATTTAATCTAGATCTGCCTTTAACCCAAACAAAATAATTCGTATGAGCATGAAATTAAAAGCACACAAAATATGTTAACATTTCTTAAATCCTTCAATCAATAATCACGTATCAAACAAAAGGTATACAGATTAAATGACAAAAGCAGTTACTTCAGGTCACTGCAGGTAAGTAAGAGGTGTATATCAAACGGATCACTTGCTCTGTTGATCAACTGTTGCGCTTAGCAGAAGCCAATGTAAATTACTTATAAAAAATATGTCTTCAGTACGCCCGGTCTCCCCTTTGCCCAGCTTTTGTCATGAAGAGAAACTTAAAGAGCCATTGCCACATATATACATATTGTGCAGAGAATTACAACACCGAAAAAACTGTTCACTGTTGTTAAGTTACAGATGTACTATTTTGATTTCCCTTGCTCTTATTTGGTGGTGAAGACGTGGACGAAAACAGGAGTTACTGGCTCAATACTACCTTGCGTACAGGGTGATGCAAAGTAACACTGACAAAATCACCTCACGAGATTCCTGACATGAAAATAAGAAAGGAAAAATGAAGCATAGACCACTGAGGAAGCACAAACGCTTCGTTTCAGCACTATGATGTGCCGAAAGCATATGAAAACAAACTCTTGGGCTTGATATTTCCAATACCGTTAACAATAAGATTGACGCGGTATGGTGCTGGCTGAATCCAAAATTGTGCAATGGGAGTTCCCCCACAAAAAAGTAGAGAATTCCCAAACATTCTCTGGAGTAAATATGGGTCGAAATAAGCATGAATAAGACGACTTTCCGTTTGAGTACAGATGACAAACGTAGTCAAGTCTCTTTTACTGATACACACACCAAACGTTCGTTAATTGTATATAATTTACTCCTGTTATAAAACCAAGTATCTTAAAAAAATAAATAAAAAAATTTCCGCAAAGGAAATCTGAGATTTAAACTTGCAGCAAATGAATTATTTGCTAAAAGGTAGTCTCATTCATGCCTATTGCGACCCAGTTCTGGGAATCTCCCTTTCTTTGGGGAATTCCTTGCGCACCCCTTGCACAGCTTTGGAATATGCATTTTTGGATAAAGCCGGTTTACAGTTTTTATGGGTACAATGCCATCTCAGTTCTAATGTTAATGGTACTGAAAATATCAACCACGGTTCCAGCAGCCTATAACGCCGAAACGAAGCATTTGTGCCCCCTTGATGGTCTATACGGAAGAGTTCCCAAGTAACGGCAATAACTGTTAACCAACAACTTCTTGAGGATTGAGAAAAATAAGTTAGATACACATGTATATTTCATTTTTATTTAGTTTCAATCAACATATACATTCGTGTTCACATGTTTAGATTCATACAACCACCTTACTTGAAAAAAAAAAAATGTATGAGCACTAAACTACACTTTTTATATTCTTAAAACGACGATGTTTTAAATCTAGTTTTATAGATTTTGAAAATTTATAAATATAAAATTCAAGAATCCTATTCTATATCTGAACGTAAGTAACTTTTCACGTTCTACAATTATTCTTGCCATTTATCTGGATTTATTTTATACACTGTTTCCATCTGAAGGATTTTTTTAAATCCCTATCTCAATGTTTGCTACACAGCTTTTACATCATGAAAGTGATTCTCCTCTTTTTTATAATATAACAAAAAGTAATTCATTTTCTGACAAGGAATTGTCAAAGTCCGGGTATAGACGGAATTTTACATTTTTGCCACCAGATATTTGGGTTATCTAACTAGCAAACCAACTGTTATCAAAAAGAAGTCATCAGGAACAACCACCACCTTTTATTGATGAGTGTCTACGATTTTTCTCTCCGACTTGAAGAAGCTTTAAAAATCAACCAATACAAGGGGGTACCGATGATTCTTTGGTACTTCCTGTAATGTCTTTGCCTTCATTACATCCAAGTTCATCATTTCGTAGATGCATGGTCTAAATTTCATAACTGTAGCTGCTGCTTTTCTCGATAAAGTTTTGAAGTGAAAAATGCGCATACCACAGTGAAGAACTAGGTTACTGCATGTAGAATAGAACATCTGAGTGTGGAAGACAAGGAACGTTCTGAGACCAACTCAAATGACAATTCCAGAAGAAGAAAAAAACGAATATTCATGAGCTTTTCAACATGAGAAAGCTCTCAGCCAAAGGGGTCCCAAATGTCTCAATCCAGCTCCACACAGGGCGACCATTACGTAACAGAAACTGGCAGTATATTCACTTTCGAGTTCTGAAACACCCACCCTACTCACCTGATTTGGCCCCTTCGTACTAACGCTTTCCTTAAATCAAGAAACACTTCACGGGAAGACAACACCAAAGATTTACAAGCACCCTGGATGTTTCCTGAAGACTTCCAAGACCACAAAAAAATTCAAGGAAAGAAAACCATGAGCCGTGAGGCATCTATTTTGAAAGCTTTAGAAACCAGAATACATGTAGACATTCATCAACAGACAGTGTTACTCTCACATCTATTCTCTTTACTATTTTCTGTTTCTCGGGTCTGTTTTCTCTACGATATTTTCCTAAAAGAAACTGAATCTTTACAAAACCACATTATATGCGGGGGAAAAAAAAAATGTACGCACAGTATTTTGAAACCACAAATCTACAATGTGGAAATGACATCGTTTAAATTTTTCGAAAGACATTTTTTTTTAAAGCTAAACATATTAGTTTCTATCTCCCCTAACAATGTGGCTTTGTGAAATCACAGATTCCATTCTACAGTAGTTACATTCACAACATATACATACGCCTTTCTCGTTACTTCCCCCACGGAAAATTGTTCTTACAATTTGTACCTTGCTTGATGTTTTACGAGGAAACAGGATCTAACTCCAGGGTAAATATCAATGCAATGGTCAAAAGATAATGCGAACATACCTACAGGACTTCAATATGTAGCAACAAAATATCAGCTTTAATAAATTCCAGTTTCTTGCTTGTACGTAAATCACAATATTATTTTTATTTCTTTTTCGTTTGTTTGAAGGATGGTACAGATCCTGTTGCTTACTATATCTGAATGGAAAATATTCTATTGTCAGTGTTATTATGAGACTAAGTACAGATCTAATCATGCGGTTAAAAGTGAAGTCTATGAGACAGAGTAAAAATAATTTTCGATGACATGAATACTGACTCAAAACTACCTTGGAGGTTAGTTTCCTCGCGTTTTCTTTTAAAACATTTCCTCCTCTACTGGAGGCCAGATAGTTTTGTACGTCAACTGAATAACGGTACTGAGTTACCACCCTGAATCTTCACGTGTATATTGATTGCAAACACTATAACCACGTAATTCCAACAACAATGTTCATGCAAACTACAAGTTGTACGAATTAGAACTTCTCATATCCTTTGGATTCACATTGTGAGGGAGAGGGCAAAAAAAAGGCGTAAAGTCGTTCCTTAATGCAACTTATTTAAATATAATCCGAATGTAGTATACAAAGCCTTCAATAGTCTAACTGGAATGATGTAAATGCTAAGAATTTACCGGAACATGTAATTTCTTCTTCTTCCAAGTAATTAATAACGTATATTCATAATTGAAACCAGCTAACTGATAATATATAAACATAAAATTCTGTTATTACGTAAAATACGGATGAAACAGTTTGAAATCTTATTTGAACTTAATACACATTCTTACATCAGTAAACAGTATAAAATAGGGTTCAACACATTAATATGTATTTCACAGACGAAACAAAACTACTGAAATCCTATGATTTCGAAAACTTCTCTATGTATATATTTATATAGAAAGTAATATCAAGTGTAAATAATTATACAAGCTTATGCCTAAAAGAAAAAGTGGTGGGGCGTTATGTGACATGTATATCATATTTCATTAGCTGATATGTGCTAGTCTACCTCTGCTAAAAGTACTCGAACTACTGAATTCGGAAAAGAGCATTTCACTAAATACTAACAATATCGATATCCCTGAAAACAGAATATTTACAACATACAATATAAAGGTATACTTCAATCTGTGGGCAATACGTATTTTCAGTTGATAGGAAAAGCACACAGGCTAATCTAATCCCTGTTCCTCCTATTACTATGTGTATAAAATATAGAATGTTCAGGACGTTCTGAACGCTTGACAAAAACTGGCCTAAAGTTCACCGCTAGCAGTTATGTTCGGGTATTGTTCAACGCTAAGCCGTACCACTAGAACTATATTTTCTAATTTATGTTTCTATTTACTTTAATAAATTGGTCTTTTCAGTGTTAAGCACTAATATATTATCAGTACCATTAACATGACAGAAGCCACTGCCCAAAATGGTCAATTTTCCAAAATGTAACAGTAATTTATTTAACTATACTAGATATAAAACCATATCAAATAGGGATTATTTTAGATTCAATACATTTTGTCATGTAATATTCATTCTTAAATTACCAATCACATGAAATGGAAGTCAATATTCAACGTTCCGAATAGGGCTTTGGACTCTCAATCGAAAGAAATATTGGGTTACTGGATTCGCAGTCAGCAACAATGTACAAAGACTCAATAAATAGAAATTGTTCTAGTATAATACATTAAATTATAGTCTACAAAGAATGCACTATCAGTAGAGGTATGTAGAGACGGTGGCGTCCCTCGGTTTTAGTTTAAGTTCGTATTATCCGCACAAAAATTGATCGCCTCCAGTAAACAACCTTGCCCCGTACCGGTATATAAAGATTTTTTTTTTTTTTTTTGCACTAAAACTAACCAAATTAGATTAACTGCTAATGAAAGAGGATCTTGCAGAAGGAATTCAGTTTACAAGAACAGTGTTTCAAAAACACTTAGGAACACGGTTTTCTCTGATAGCTTAATGCACCAGTTTATTAACAACATAACACGAAGACGTCATCCTCATAATTCATCTAATTGCAAACTGAGAAGTCGGGGTCGGTGGTACTATCAAATAAGGAGACGGAGGTCCTTTTGTATTGAGTCCGCAGCCCTAGTTTCGTGAATAGTTGTACCTGATTCTGGTCATCTGTGATCGAAATGTTACACTATGGGTGATTTCCACCTAGTTAGTAAACTGGAAAGAATGATCCAACTACGTTCAGTTTGTAAAAGTTTCGTCAATTACTGATTTACAGAATTGTCAGAAGTACGATTTATCCATTGGGGAACCCGCTTTTAATTTTCAGCTGCCTGTATCACTCAGTAAACTATTTTTCTTTCTGCACGAAAGTATTTAACATCGGTAAGTCGAAAAATACATTTGTGTTTTTCTTGTAGTTGTTCAGCAGTTGAATAATGTTTCCACTTAAAGTTTACGCGATGAAATTAATATTTTTCTTCAACGAAACACTAGGAAACGTATGTCTAAATTTAAGATACTTCAGATTTAGAAAAACAGTATTTTCCTTGGGTCTACAGGATGAGATCTGTAAAGCACTACTATCTAACGCTTATTGGCCTAATGTAAATAAAAATGTGTGTTCCGGCTGTTTCAAATCGATAGAATAAAGTTAAGTAATAGGTAACTTAACTTTATATAACTAGCCGCAGCTTATCAATTAAACAAGAGAAACTGACAAAATTACTTTGCTTGCCAGCAACCCAGTTTCCATCAACATACTAGCTTGCGTCAAACAAAACGTATTTAAAATCAATTAAATTTTAGGGACACTACTTAATGAATTTCCTACGTATATACTGTTACAAAGATACACTTGTGTTGAAACGCTCAACATTGTGAAATATATATATATTAACCGACAAATTGTTTTTCATACTGGAAATATAGTGCTCATAAAAAAAAAAAAAAAAACGAAAAGGAAATTTCACTGTTGATTACGCAGTGTGAAGAAACTCCTAGAACTCCCTTCTGTGTACAAGGAAACCTACGGTATACTAAATCCACTAAATTTCTCACACTAAATAAAAAAATGACAACTTTATCTTCCGATATTTGAATTGTTAACTCAATACACTAATTTTATTTATGAAAAAAATAATAATTAATAAAAAAATACATACATAAATACAAGTGAAACTTAGGTAGAACAGTACCGCTTAAACTGTACAGATATAGTTAACTACGGAGAAAAAAAAAAGATGAAAACAATTGAGTACAACTGATACATTTAAACCATCACTGATTACATTGTGTGGCCTCCGCATGATCAAATCAAAGATCAGTACTACATTGTACATAGCGCGCGCAGAAATCCATATTAAAACTGTTCATATTACAGTTTCTGAGGCAGAGAAACTGAGAAGTACTTTTAACAATACGCTGAAATTCAATTTACCAATAACTGTATCTTATTGGATTACTTTCGTTCACATTTCGCCTGTATAAAAGCAATAATAATATTTATTCAGGCGTCAGAGTTAAATGTACAGACTCGTATGTAATACTTTTACTTAGATCTTTTTCAATGCACTAAACAAAATACGAACGAAATTAAAGGTCAATTGCGAAAAAAACAGGGAATGAAAACACCAAGCATAGTGACAAATTCAAACGGTCAAAGATTATAATAAATTAAGGTGGTATCACTCTTATATGACCAAATGAAAAGCAAGATTCAGTACAACAGGTAAAACTACATACATACATACATACATACATGTATTTAAGAAAAACCCCATGGCAAGCCCTTAACGTGAACAACAAATATTTTTAAGAGTTCGTTTTCTCTTTGCAATGACCTAAGAAGAACCACTTTCACTAATACACATGTACAACATTTACGACCTATTTCACGAACTCACTTTCACTTACATTCAAATAAATTTTCCAATATCAAGTAGAAAAAAAATAATGTAAATACGGTTCTTGTTTTCAAGAAGAAAAAAAAAACGCACACGAGAAGAAAAAAAAAAGAACAGCTGTGTGGCATATATTTTTCTGTAAATTCCCTTGTAATTTAATACTATTGAGCCGGTTGCGTTAACCAAGCCTTTTTTAGGTAACTTTACAAGACAATTTTACAGGATTCACATATAAGTTTCATGGTGAGATCGTGAATGTTTTGAAGTCTTGTGTCTTCGGTCATCATCAGGCTCGTGATCTCGTTTCCTCGTTTTTTCCTGGCTGCCACTGCTGCCACTAGCGTTGCCGCCGCTGCTGCTGCTGCTGCTACAGAATAAAGAAAAGAAAAAAGTTACATAGTTACACAAGAAGAAAACCGATTATTTAAAGTGAAAATAAAGAAATTTATCTTAAAATTAACTATTGAAATTCCTTAAGGAGAAAACAGTGTCAAAATATACTACAAATTTCGGAGAGTAGTAACAGCGATACAAGAAAACGGGCGCTGTATGTTGAAAAATGTGTAGTTTGGAAGTTATACACACACACCAAAAGATTGTGCTGTATCGTCACAGATCATCTCGCGGCTTAGCATATGAGAATCGAAGTTCTACCGAAGGAAAACACTAGAAAGTTTAATTGAAGTAAACCAGGCATTTCCTACTAAAACATGTCACTGAGGAAGTAAGCTCCATTCTTAAACACTGCTCCATATCTTGGGTTAATGTTTCTTTCGGTGGGTGGGTTAGTGTGACCAGAATATAACCCCCTACTACTCCGCCTCCCCTGAAGGCGAAACGGAAGAAACACTACCTTGGGCATATCTTCAATTGTCATCTGCTAAACCGACACCTTCAAACCTATTATTTGTACAAGTACTCTGTCATATGTGACGATGACGCTCTTTCTTTCGGATGGTTCTACATCGGCAACTACACATTTCGACATTTTCATATGAATGTTTTTCTTGTTGAAATGTGAATAATCAGCTCCCGAAGATTGTCGCAGTTATTTTTCAAACACAATGTATAGTTCGACGTACTTTTTTTTTTTTTTAGCAAAATGCATTATAAACTAATCAACACTGGCAAAATTACGTGATATGCACAATAGTTTCTGCCACAAAATAGTCTTCCATGAAACAGTAGCACTAATAACGTTCAACTTTATGAACATTCACATGTATATCGTACTTTCTGTTGGGGAAAGAAATGTTTTAAATATGAAACTAATTCAAAACATTATATACCATAAGAAAATTGGGGCTGGGGAATGTGTGGTGACCCATACGAATTGCACTTTTTCGAGGAGCCCTCTTATTGTCACGATGCAAGGCCATCAAAAATTGTAGGAGCCACTCATATCGAACTCGTTCGTACGTAAGGCAAAATCGTTTGATAGGAAAATAACGAAATACAATGTTTTGTTATTGCTAAGAAAATGTGCAAGTTCCGAAATTTCTCTCATTCTACGAACACCAGCGAACAGAATTTCTAACGTTTCAATCAAGAAACCGAGGTAACTATTGCACAAGCGAAGGAAAATATATTACAACAAAAGAACAGAAATGCTGAAGGACAATGATTTCAAAATGCTTTTGAAAGAAACTTTAGAAGTTCCTTGAAGCGGACTTTTCCACCAATTTCTTATCAATTTGGATTAGTTTCAACATTTTATGGGCCGCGGTAGATCAGTTAGTGCGTGGGGTCGTCGGTTCGATCCCAGCTCATGATAATATGTAGTCTTTGTGGTGGACAAACACCGTGTGCGTGAATTTGCTCATAGTGCTCCAGTCTCCTCCCACTTTCTTCATTCCACCAATTCATCCTCGGCCTCAGCCAAAGTTGCCTAAAGGGCCTTAAAGTAAATTCAAAACATTATTATTCCATCAAATTATGATAAGGACAATAAGGACTCCTTGGCTTCGAAGTTTAAAATCGTATGCCTATTTTACTCTTGGGTGATCGAAAACTCTAGAAACCATCTGAACCATTATTACAGCTATTATATTAATTTGTATTGCCCTCTCAATGAAATTCGAAACTTATTCTGATTGATAACGTTTCTCTAACGATCACATTTAGTTCTTTCGTTATAATTTTCACAGCATATTCAAAAAGCAGTACCACGTACAAACTCATTTAGGTCATGTGAACACAAGGACTAAAACACACTCATGGTTACCAGAGTGTCGCTTGATAGCTGTAAAACACTGTTTACAGCACTTCTCGAATAAGTATCGGCTGAGACAATTCTGTTTATCTTCCATTTCCATACAAGAGTTCACATATAAATATGCTACTTGAAGCGAAAGAAGCATGTAACAATATCAACTGATTAAAATGTAAGCTTAACTTAGCACATTCTAAAGTGTCTACCTATTTTATGTACTTCTGTATATGCATCTACGTGTAACTTCCTTTTAATCGGTGGACCTGCGAAAAAAGAGTGAATTTTGCGTCGGAAAGCTGTGGTAAATTTATTGCTAGAAAACAGATACGTTTGGAAAGATAGAAATAACGTCTACAAATTACAAGTATCAATTTAACCTTTCAGCAGCCGCACAGGGTGTCAATCAGCCTATGACCACACTACATGGATGATGTGTGTATGGGAAATATTTATCCACCAGGTTTTCCAATCATGCAGTTTATTGGAACTGGGAACAATCTCGTGAACGAAACGAATTCTCTTAAACTTAGTTATCACAATTGATGAGCTAAATCAACATCTAAAGTTGTTTGTAAGAACAAAACATTGTTTTGTTTGTTTGCCATTGGCTTATGGAGCTTAATGACAATAATGTTCTTAAGGTTTTGCCGTCCCTTAAAAAAAAAAAAAAAAAAAAAAAGAAGAGGGAGGTACAGCTATGGACAAAAGTACTGGTATTGTCCCATGTCTATTTTTTTTTAATAACATGCAGAATTACGTAACGTATTTTGTATGAAAAATAACGTCCTGATATGCAGCCAAACAACTGTGATATATAATAAAATATTATTTTAAGTTGAAAAAATTCAAAGTCCAAAAATCGCACCAAGTTACGAAGTTCTCTAGTTTACCTTCCAGTGGGACTTTTCTTTTTTGTAACCCAACGGAAATTTTTTAATTCTTGCTTTTTTTTTTTCTTTCAAATTAGATTTAATACTTGAAGAATTTAATGTGGAAATAATTTATTAACGATGTAGGTGAGGATCAGTTGTATTTAAAATGTATTGACACATTTGTTTCTTTAAAAAAATGTGATAACTTCAGTTCCCTAAACGCAGACTGTTTTAAAATGAATGAATTTTTCTCAAGAAGTTGAAAAGCATGTAATATACTAAAACCATCACTGCCCTCTGCTAGTAACTGAATTAACTAAATGATTGGTGCAGTTATTTTTATTTCATAATTAAGTATGCGTACAGTGCAATCAAGACACTTGTGAATAAATTGTTTTAATTTTACATAATTTATACAAACATATATATTTTATCTTGTCAGGTTTGCTTACAATGCTTGAATTGTCTGTTGGATAGCTGATAAAACTTTCATTTCTTAAAAATATCTTGAGCTAAGCGTGATGATAATTTTGTCTATTTTTTGTTTAGGGCAGCAGTTCTTAAACATCTGACATGTCGAACAATGTGTCCGTAGCGTTGCATTTTCGGACACTTTAAGCAAGTGATTTTCAATGGCACGTTGGTGAAATTATTTTTTCGGTCCCCATGAAAGTGCACTTATTTTTATCTATTTTGTTGAATCTAGAACCCTATCTTTTTTATTTTCTTTCCCCAACAAATACATACGTAGAATGAGAAGATATTATGCCAACCCTTGAAGTTCAAATAAACTGCAAACCTACAATCATTTCCAGATTATTGCATAACTCTACACAGGTATCTAGTTACCTCCTGCAAACTCGAAACTTTTCCGTAATGACGACAGATGTAGGTGCCTACCAAGTTACCGTAACAAACGTATGGTAGCAAGCAAGCAGCGTTGCCAGTGTGTGTTGATTTTCAAAAGACCCGCATTTGCGAATTAGTAAATTATTGCCAGTAAATATTTCTCGTAGCTATATTATATCTCGAGTTATACGTAGCTAGTAATGCAGCAATGCTAATGCGTAGGAAACTATTATTATTATTTGCAAGCTTTGTAAACATAAACCAATGATTTTCGATTGGCAAATTAAATGAAAGAGCCAACAAAAGAAAACAGCAGTATTCTTAAAATTCATCCAGAACGGAAGCATGTAGAGTCAAGGACAAAACGTATTCATCGTCAGGGCATGTAAGATTACATTCTATCGTGTCAGAACGCAATCCACCGGGTAATATGACTTACGATTATGCTGGAGTATGGGAAGGGTAAAAGGTTCGACCGAGCATTCGTTTGTTGCGGAATGTTTGGATTAGAGATCAGAGCGACAGGTTCCTAACCAAGTGGCCCTGTTCGATGCTCGCCAACTGCCCATACCTTTCAATATTTTTCTGAAGAACTTTACATTTTCCCCCTCTTTTTGCTCCAAAATTTCCCTTTTGCTTCTTTGGATTCTCCAACATTTTACTAATCTGTAGATTGGACCAAATTTCGAAAAATGCTTTAACAATGGCACTGGCGGAATTTTTGAAGAGTTATTGGCAAACCTGGCTAGTTTTACTGAAAATAGTATACTGAAATCAAATATTATGGTTGCGAAAGTCATAATTGCTCTGGAAATCAAATAGGATGAACACAAAGCAATATGGCGAACTGGACTAACACCCAAACTGCATCTCGAGAATCGAACACAGGTGATTCTGGTATAATTTGAGATAATTAGTTGATTCAAATGTTCATTTATACATGAAATTTGTATATTTCATAGTGTTGGGCTAGGTTTGGGTCTCGGGCATTGCACTAGCAATATATTCTCCAGTTTGAGAATGTCACCCCTACAGTTGCTGTCTCATTGACGAGTACAGTGGATCAACCTCCACTGTATGTGTCCCGTATGTATACAAGAGTTCTCTATGTGGGTGTCCATTTACCGTGCTTGCTCATTATCTAGGATCTCCCCCATTTTAGGTGAGGTTCCAAGCAATACAGATAGTTAGTACAGAAGTTGGAAGAACGGGAACTCACTTTGGAAGATTGCGAAGTCTTCTTTGGTTCGGAGGCCACGTAGGAAGTGGTTCAACGATCCAAGATTGTCGCGCTGGACTCATTTAGAAAAAAATCCCTTTCGGTAGGCCTACAGGCTGAGGTAGATTTCGAAGTTTCGCTGGGAACCGGGGCTCGCCCCCCAACTTCAGTGCTTTTGAGAGGATGCGCCTCCTTTATCTTAACCAAAATCTCCCTGCAGCACTACACCACCACGGAGTACATCTTCACCCTCCCACGGTTGGCTGCGCCCC
>JAGDQP010011934.1:0-14905 GCA_022664845.1 Lepisma saccharinum
TGATCGATGCCGATTTTTCATTTTCGTTTTCCTTTATTGTTGAAATCGCTTCGTTGTTGTAGTGAATATCGAAACCTATAACAATGAAGCTCTTTCAACAGTAAAAGAAAGAAAATGAAAAATCGGCATCGATCATGCTCTTGAATTGGTTATGAACTTTCTTCCCTGAAAGGTTGAACTCTCTAGGCTTGAATTTGTAGGAACAGCATTGAAATTTCTTGTTAAAGTGAAAGGAGGTAGTGCTGCCATCTTTTGTTGGAGACCGTTGCTTTAGATTATCTTTAAAACATGAATTGTTTATATCGCTTAAAAGGAAGAAAAAAGGCTGATCGTAAAAAAGGAACAAGTATTGTTCTTTAGAAATAAACAGAAACTCTAAGTGGACGGGTATTAAACTTGGGACCACAGAATCAGTGGCCGAATACCTTGCCCATCAGACCACCTTTTTTAACTTTCTCGTCTTAAGCGGACTTCACTGATTCAACTAATATACTTTGATTCATCTCGATATTCTTAGAACTAAGTTAGAAGCGCACACACAAATATCCATACCCAGGGCGGGATTCGAACCTACGATCTTGGAGTCAATGGACTAGCGCACTAGCCCGCTCTAGCACCTCGATCGGCTTCCACGGCACCATCTAGCGGCTAGTGCTTTCCGAGAACTCTTTATACCACTTCCGCAAAAAGGGCTGATTTTCATGAAATCTTGCGTTACGTGCTTTGCTTGTGGTTTGGGTGAATAGCCGTTTGAAACACATGTTACACTTACCTTACAATAAAACACATGCTTCAATTGGCTATTCACCCAAATCGTAAGCAAAGCACGCAACGCAAGATTTCATGAAAATCAGCCCTTACAGCTGCTATTACTATTCACACGTCACGATTGACCCTCTCCGCAGACACCCCTAAAATTCTTAAAATATTGACTTTCTCATTTCAGATGAAATTGCCAGTGCAACAGGAAACCAAAATATAATGGTAAAACATTTGGATGTAAGTTCCATGAGAAGCATTCGACAATTTGCTGCAGAAATTTTGAAAACCGAGAATCGACTTGATATATTAATTAACAACGCTGGAACAGCAAACATTTCAAAACTCACAGAAGATGGCCTTCCGTCAACAATGGCCACTAATTACATTGGACCTTTCTTGCTTACCCATTTACTTTTAAGTAAGTATTTATTTGGTTTCTAATTTTGATTAACTTCCAGGTGACCAACAAAAATCTACCCCAAGAGTTCTAACGATAGATGGCAGCACTATATATACGGATGTTTCTAATGTAATAATTTTGTTGCACGAAATGTCAATGCTGCTCCTACAAATTCAAGCCTAGAAAGTTCAAACTTCTAGCCATTTCAAGTGTTCTATCCGTGCCGATTTTATATTATTTTCCTTGTGTTCATTACTGAAATCGCTTGATTGTTGTGGTGAATGTGAAAACATATAGCAGTGAAGATCTTTCAACAATAAACAAATACGAAAATGAAAAATTATCACGGATGGAACTCTTCAAGTGGCTATGGATTTTCTTCTTTGAAAGTTTGAACTCTCTAGGCTTGAATTTGTATGAGAAGTATTGCAAGTTCGTGCTACGAAAATTATATTAGAGACATACGGATGTAGTGCTGCCATCTATCTAAAATATCGTTGGTTTATACTAAGCTTAAGACGCTATTACACTGTCGAGTTTGCTGATCAACATGCTGCTCCGAGCTTCCTGGACGAGCAAGCTCGATAGAGTAATAGCACGCTTAAGCTGCCAGTGGTGTTGACAAATTTCATAATCTCTTAAATATTTCGAAGAGGAAAGAAAATAAGAAAGGATAAGGAACGCACATACCATTATTTTTTATGAAAATACCACTACTGTAAAATTTAAACGTTGAATGTTTAGAAACGCTGATCAGTTAAAATAAGCTATAAATATAATATTTTTATAACTTCGAGCAAAGATGATGTTCATTATATAGCTGATATTAAATAAATTTTATTCGAAGCTATACAAATGATAATATAGATAATTTTTCGTAAAAATAATGGTATATACCTCAGGTTTTGTTTATTCTATGAATTTTGAAACTCTTGGGTATTGAATTCATTACTCAGCGTATTAGTTATTAGAAGTAATAATATTGATACAGGGGTCTACTATAAGTTAAATTTTATTATGCATTTTAATAATGTGTAGTACAGCGGCGCTAACCTGCGAACTTCATACTCACAAGGAAGGGTCGCGGTTCTCAAACACACAATTCCTATTCACACCTAATACGTCGCAAGCAACATAACGAGATATGTATGTAGATTAACAAAATTTAAGGTGCCATGGTGCAGGGGGAGGGGAGATAGGGGCTCCGGAACTTCGAATGTTACAAAATTGTATATAAAGGCAGTAGTGAGGTTGTAATGGAATATCTTGAAAACAGGAAAAGTAATAAAAATAAAACTTGCAGAACATATAACTGACCACAAGTAGTAACAGAAACCATAAGCACTGTTTCCATCTAGGAAGCAGTGTTGCCAACGCAGAACAAAATTACATTTTTTTAAATAGCATTATATACAAATTAATGCACAGTGGAAAATTACTGGCAATAAAAAAGAAAATAGTACAAGTTGGTTGCACAGTGTTGCAAACTATGGAAGATATATCACAGCAACACGAAGATTGCAACACTATGGTACCAGCGTTCACAATGTTACAATGTTCGTTTGTTTGTTACTAGTGCCTTCTAAATATATCTTACTTGACACGTGGTTCCATTCAGTGGTGACAATGCTTTCACTATTCCCCATCCCTCGGTAATATACGTGCTGATTAGCGTTTTTACTGTTATTCCAGATACCAACATATTGGCCTGTGTCTCCACAGACATTTTCTAACCCAACAACTTTCAGCTCATATATCTTCCATAGTTTGCAACACTGTGCAACCAACTTGTACTACTTTCTTTTCTATTGCCAGTACTTTTCCACTGTGCATTAATTGGTATATAATGTAACTATTTAAAAAATGTAACTTTGTTCTGCGTTGGCAACATTGCTTATGGCTTTTGTTACTACTTGTGGTCAGTTATATGTTGTGCAAGTTTTATTTTGATTACTTTTCCCGTTTTCAAGATATTCCATTACAACCTCACTACTGCCTTTTTATACTTTTTTGTGACATTCGAAGTTCCGGATCCCCTATCTCCCCTCCCCCTGGACCATGGCACCTTAAATTTTGGTAATCTACATATCTCGTTATGTTGCTTGCGACGTATTAGGTGTGAATAGGATTTGTGTGTTTGAGAACCGCGACCCTTTTTTGTCAGTTTGGTTATCTCCGGCTTGTTATGCCGTGGCCATTTTGATCTTTCTACGAGTAAACTCTGAGTAGCACGGCCGACGCCAAGGGCACTCATCCCCTGTGCTCGTTGGAGAGAGTCATCCTCGAAGAGTGGTGGCCAGGAAGGAGTATGGAATAGTTTTTGTTTAGGTGCTTTCGTCTGTTTATTGTTTTTATATAACTATTTACTGCAGTGTAAAATGTCTTATCTGGCCACTTCCGTTGAGTATGAATGAAACAGGAAGTGAGAAGAGTATACAATCTGTGTTTCTGTGTGTATATGTGCATTTGGGAGATTCACGCACACGTATAGAAATACTTTTGGTACTTGGATCAATGTTGCTATTGTGATTCTGTATGGTAGAGCAAATCTTTATAAGGTATTTTATCGAGCTCTGAAGAAATAATTTAAACGAAATAACACTTTAGTTTTACGCACACTATAATGTTTGGTTACGAGAGGTATAAACCGTTTAGCGTGTCTAACGTTCCGTAGTTCGATGTTCGTGTAGTGTCTCACACACGATAGAAGATGCTGACTTCTTTGCCTGAAGAAAGATTCAAACAGCTTTTGTATCAACTTGTCGAGTTATGGTCAAAGAGTATCTACCACAAAGTTTTATAAAAGTGAGTTTATTTACAACTAAGATATTTACAAGAGAAATAGAAGTTTCTTTTTAAGACATTTGTCTTACATAAGAGAGTCTACAAGTATACAAGCGCTGTTCATTATGAAAAAGACAAAGTTAAAACTTTACAAAATTATTTTAAGTGCTAACAACTGCTGCTCCGAAGGGTCTGATAAATTCTGTTTCCGAAAGGGAGGCAGAATTGCTAAGTCGAAGATGTGTTTCATAGTTATGGATTTTAAGCAAAGTCCAAAATAATAAGATTTCCCACCTTAATTATTTCTGGAAGAGAGATCCGTCCTCTCCTGTTGTTATATGGCGACTTATCTGATTTCCCTTGACTTGAGGCTATTTGGCCTCGTATGTGTTTATATATATATATAAGGGATTTTTCTTATTTTCGTCAATCTGTTAAGAATGTAGGCGGTTAATTGAGATTGATGCAAGTTAGCTTTTGTTCTACGAAAATCTTGTGTTTTGAAGTAAAGTATGAGAGCTAGCAATGTGTTGCGAAGTAGGAGGGAGTTAGGATTTTCTTATGAGCTTATGCGTCAAAGTAATCGGCCATTTTGATGAAGAGTGAATCACAACATGTGGTGCAATCCACTTTTGTATCAAACGATACATGCAGCAATATTTCTAGCAGTTTATATGAAGCACTGAATAAAGATGATTTATTGTCGAATAATTATATTGTAATTAATCTTCAGATTAATTGTGGATTGATTAACTAATGAGAATTCCAGTTCTTTTTGAGTTGTATTTATGGTCCAAATATACATACAGAAATAAAGCACTTTCTGATTATTTCACAGACACTTTTCTCACTGTAATTTTGAGGTTTCAGTTCTTATGGCCTTCAAGTAGATAAATATAGCTCGTATAAATCTGTATCCAAAGGAGAGGATGATGGATATTCGTATAAAGTCTTATAAGGGTGAATTTCGAAGGAAATCCTTGGAATTGAATATTTAAGGATTGTTTTGGTTAGAAAATTGAGTTCGTATCAATATTGATATTAATCCTTATATGAAATTTTATTTTGAAAATTCAGCGCACATTTCACGATAACATTGAATATATTTAGAACATTTGCTATAGGCTTCTGTTTCACTTTCAGCAGAATCAAATTTTTACTATTAGCATATTATTATAGTAGTACAATGTTCCCATCAAATTTTAAACCGATTGACATCGGAATGTAAGGTACTTCCCTTGTAAGCCAAGCATATACATGTCACTTATCTTCACCCTTTTTGAACTGAACAATCCAAATTCATTCGTAACCTTACATCTTGTTCAAAATAATGCCGTAATTCTAGTTTCATGAAATGTCTTTTCGTAGGGAAGTTCAATAATAATAATAATAAAACTGTTAGAATTGAGAAAAACTTCTGTGCACTGAGAAACACTTCTCATAGAAAAGAGATATGATAATTCTCATTTTTAATTTAAAACAAGAGCACTATTTCCAAATAGGATAAGTGATCTTATTTCCCAATTTTAATATTTTCATTTAAAATTAAATGACAACGCTCGTATCTCACTTCTAAGACAACTGTTTCTCTGTTCAGAGATAATATCTCTTTTCTTAATTTCAAGAAACCAATGTTTTTATAGTATAAGATACCCATAATTAGCCAAATGTATTTAAACATCGTTTATGGTTCTAATGAGTACTTACCACATTGTATCTGTGAATTAAACAGATCATTACTTAGGAGGGAACATTCCCAACTGATCAGTCGATATTAACATGAAATATTTTTTATTGTCTTTAGTCGACCGTACATAAACCGAAAATAACATTGAAAGTTCCACGATCTGCCATACTTTTATGTAATATTTTTTTTGAAATTCTGACATTGGTCATATTTGCAGTAAGTAAAATGTCGCAGTACAGCCTTGTAGTTCACAAACCGTCAAGGAAATGAAGCATCGTAGTACACAAATATAGATTGATGGGATAGTGCTACATTTTGGTGTATATCATCAACGTGTCCGCCATCTTGAAATCCGCCATATTGGATGGAGGTATTTTTTTAAATGGGAAGTGGGCCTTGTGACATATCAAACAATACTAGAATGTTCTCAGAAAGTCATTACAGGTGTCAGATTTGACCTGCCTTTTACGGTATTCGAGTTCTCTTCACTGAAAGTTTACCGGTTGGGGGTGTATATGAATGGACCCCGCAGTACAACTTCGTTTCTCACAAACCGACAGGGAAATAAAGTATGGCAATACACAAGTGAGGAATGATGGAAAATGGCTACGTAATTATAATTATTGCGGTGCGACATTTGAAATTAGAAATAGTAAAAATTCCTGAATTTGCAAACGTTGGTTATTTTTTTTAAATATATTACAGGAGTTAAGTATACAGCGGCAAACTATCAGTGAAGATAACTCTAATACCGTAAGAGGTAGGTCAAATCTGACACCTGTAATGACTTTCTGAGAACATTCTAGCATTGTTTGATATGTCACAAGACCCACTTGCCATTTAAAAAAATACCTCCTTTCCAATATGGCGGACACGTTGATGATATACACCAAAATATAGCACTATCCCACCAGTCTATATTTGTCTACTACGATGCTTCATTTCTTTGACGGTTTGTGAACTACAAGGCTGTACTGCGACATTTTACTTACTGCAAATATGACCAATGTCACAATTTCTAAAAAAAATATTACATAAAAATATGGCAGATCGTGGGTCTTTTAATGTTATTTTCGGTATATGTACAATCGAATAAAGACAATAAAAAATATTTCATGTTAATATCGACTGATCAGTTGGGAATGTTCCCTCGTTAGAGGAATTACTGTAGATCTAATTAAATTAGTAATTAATATTCTTTACCAAAAAGGGATTAATTATAAATAATTATAGTTCACTACACATGGAATAAATGTTACAATAGTGTCAACATAAATAACTGTATTTTCATTTACTTTTTTTTGTAGATTTATGTCGAAATTCAGCGCCTTGCAGAATTATAAATGTTACTTCATGGTTACATAAACAGGTATTGTGGAGTGACCTGAAGTATCTCAAAACACACGACAATTTTGCCAGTTACTCGTATTCGAAGCTGTTTCTTAACATGTTTACAGTGGATCTGGCCAATACACTTCAAGGCACAGGTAATAAACTGACTGTGTTTTGTTCAAATTTATCTTAATATACAGGGTTACCCTCAAATAATTGCACAAACCTCGAGAGGTTACGTGTAAACAAGAAAAAAGTTCTTTGGAAGATACTTCGAAATGCGTAGTTTCGGAGCTACAGAAGTTCATAGTTGGAATCGTCACAAATGACGTCACAGCTAGACAAATAATTATGTAGGCGGTGTCGGCTTAGCAAATCGTAATTAAAATAGTACTGTGATGTAATTTAGTGACTTTTTCAGGCACGATTTGTACATTGCTCTCTTCTCTAGTTTTGGAGCTTCTCCACTTTCTTGCTTCTTTCGCTGTTTCTATTACAAATAATTTGAAGTTATATATATTTCTAAATCTGGAAATACAGTCAATGATAGATGTAAAAGAAATCGTTCATGCGTAGCTTTAATATTCAAGAAATGAAATAAAAAATAAAAGCATGCACTCAAATTACCATTTGATCAGAAGGTTGATTACCTAACAAGAGCATATTGCTGCGTGACATTTTGCACGGTTTCTTAATAGTTGAACCAGCCAATCTGGGTTCGAATCCTGCTGCTATTCATTTTTTTTTACAATATACAGGGTGATACATTACATCGGTAGGTGATTCCTGACATTGAAGCAAGAAAAAAGTTTCTATAAACATGGGAGAAATTCAGCTTCGTTTTGGAGACGCAGTGTTTCCAGCTTGTAGCCCAAAGTCGACGCTTTGGGAAGAAAATGAATAAGACAATTCACTGCATTATAAAGCACACAAGCATTCCTATCCACATATCCGGAAACGAAACGAATTGGCGATCTTATATAAACTACGCATTTTTCTAGAATATTTAATTTCGTTTCTTATCCACAGTTTGCAACACTGTGGTGTGTGCTTTCCGTATGTTGTTTATCATCACTACGGAATACCAAATACCAAATAAAACGACGTAGTGCTATTTGAAAATTTTAGATGTTATACCAGGTTGGCAACACTGACAACCCGGTAACATTGTGTTATCACCCCTGATATCCAACACGTTGTTAGAAACAAATTCCTGCCCACGAAATATTGATTCAATCCATCATTTTAGATTTACTGAGCATTGTTCATTTTCTTCTCGTTCTAGGCGTCGACTTTGGGCTCCTAGTTGGAAACGTTGTATAGTATCTCCAAATCCGAAGCGGAATTTCACGCATGTTTATAGGAAGTTTTCTTTCTTGTTTCAATGTCAGGAATTATTTACAAGAAGCAATGTACTTACGAGTTCTAAATCACCCTGTCACTGATATACGGGGTAAGTCAAAATGATGTACCCGATTTCATAAATTTATTTTATGAAATATAATGAACATATCTGAATGTAATACATGTGGTAAGAAGGGTAACTCTCAAAAGTTTTTTTTCAGTCACATCACAAGTGCTCTATGTGAGCACCTCGCGTAACACGACACACATCAAGCCGATAGTCTATCTCCTGCCAAACCTTGTGTAGTGTGTCACGGTCAATCTCTGCAATGGCTGCTGTGATGCGGGCGCGAAGGTCACCCAATGTTGTTGGAAGTGGTGGTACGTAAACACGATCCTTTATGAAACCCCACAAAAAGAAATCACATGGGGTAAGATCGGGGGAACGAGGTGGCCAACGAATGAGAACTCGATCCTCCTGAGATGCACGGCCTATCCAGCGCTGTGGCAATGCCTCATTGAGATGATCCCGAACGCTGCCATGGTAATGCGGAGGGGCACCATCCAATTGAAGAATGAAATCTGCACTATCCTCTTCGAGCTGTGGAAGGAGCCATTGTTGCAGCATATCAAGAAAAACATGTCCTGTCACAGTAGGTTCAAGGAAGAAAAAGGGCCCATAAATCTTTTCAGGGGAAATGGCACAAAACACATTCACCTTGGGTGAATCGCGTTGGTGTTCCACAACTGCGTGGGGATTTTCAGTTCCCCAGATCCTTACGTTGTGTCTATTCACATTCCCAGAAAGGTGAAACACCGCTTCATCACTGTAACGTAACCTTTCGGCGAACCCATCCTCTTCCATTAACGTGAGAAAATCAGCACAGAAAGACGCTCGAGCAGCATAATCAGTGTCTCTTAAGGCTTGTAGCAGTTTCAAGCGATAGGATTTCATTTGTAAACGTTTCCGCAGAATTCGCCATACAGTTTTCTGTGGCATTTCAAGTTCCCTCGCTGCCCGGTAGGTAGACTTCTGAGGACTCCGCACAAAACTGGCGCGAACATGTTCCACTGTCTCTTCCTCAGCTGAAGGACGGCCAGTCGATTTTCGCTTACAGATGCAGCCCGTATCTCTGAATTTTTCATACCACGTACGAATGTTTTTTCCAGTAGGTGGGTCTCTGCCATACTTGGTACTGAAATGCCGTTGAACACTCATCACAGAGTTGTTTACATGGTAATCCAGCACACAGAACGATTTCTGCTCTCCAGTCAGCGCCATTTTCGTTAACTGCTTCCAGCGCCTCGTAGCGGTAGACAATGCAACCACGCGGGACATAATCTAAACTCAACTAAACTTTGAACTTTTGCCTTTCCTTGCGCGTAGCTCATATTAAGATATGTTCATTATATTTCACAAAATAAATTTATGAAATCGGGTCCATCATTTTGACTTACCCATAATAAACCACAGCCATATTCAGTCCACTACTGGATGAGACCTCTCCCCGGAGGGAGGAGTTGGTCTACTGCTCCCACGCTGACCAGACGGGTTGGGAGAGGAGAGCCGAGGCTCTCACTGTGATCGCCGCTGTCTTTTATTCACAGCAGCTCCCCAATTCTCCTCACGATGCTGGGTCAACACCGAAATTTTTGAACCCCCACCGGGAAAATATATATATATATATAAGAAAGTAGAAGTTCAGTAGCTTTGCCGTGTACGGGTCTTGTAGGATACAGCAAATGCTGAATTTTTGAAGTTTTATTTATGGATTTTAGGCATCTAAGGCTCAGGGCGGTATAGGAAAAGGGAAAATATATTGAAAGGTGTCGGCCAGGGTCTATATTGAAGGTACCATCCCGGCATTTGCCTCGTGTGTCTGAGGAAAAACCCTAGAAAAACCTCAGTCAGGATAGTCGGCCATTGGGATCGAACCCAGGACCTCCCGAATGCTACGCCAACGCTCTACCACTGAGCTACGGCGGCTCGGTACAGCAATTGCTATGAAGATATAGAACAAACTGTCCGTCTGTCTATCGACAACTATCAACTCAGGAATTTCTAGGGCTAGGAAGATAGTTGAGATGTCGTTGGAAAGGTCCTGGCAAGACTAGCTCAAACCCGTAAAGATCATATGCATTGCAGTTGCGGTGCTAGAGATAGGGGCAAATTATATAACTTGGGAATTACTAGGGCTAGGACGTATGTTGATGTGTCGTTGGAAATGTCCTGGCAAGGTAATTTCAAACCCGTATCATGGATCCAAATCGCAGGAGCGCTTCCTGATTTTGTTTCCTTTAAACTTTTGAACTACTAGAGCTAAAAAGGTGTTTGAATTGTTACTGGAAAAATCTCTTCACAATTTTCCCAACGGAACATTGGTCATCCAAATACGGTGTTGATTAGTGCTGCCTGACGGTAGCACTAATCTGGCTGGGCTCCGCTCAGTCCCTTATCTAGGGGGCCAAAATGTGGCAAGTGCCCCAGGCGGCACGTTTAGGGGGCGGCAAACAGCTAAAAACAAAATATAAAAGCTCCTAAAAAAGGAAGTTAAACTACCCATTAAATTGAAATTAACCTAAACGTGTTCAAAATTTCAATACCAGCGGGCTAAGACATTTTTTATGTTATTCCAAACAGCCTGCCTTCATCTTTATAATTCAAAACTGGGATTCGAATCAGATAGGCAGGTCTACTGCATTACTGGAGTTTGTAATAGCGATGCCTGGACAGGGTCCAGTCGTGTTGTTTGGCTCAAAAACGATGGAAAGGGCGGAAAAAATTAACTTTGTCCCCCACCTTCTCCCGATAGGAAAATTTCTAGATCCGGCACTGGCTCCGCCTAACTTGGTTCATTACAATGACCCATTTTTTTATGATCTCAAGTATTATATCTTCATAACTATTCTGTATGTTTAACACATTTTTACTAATCAGACATTTAATTAAAATATTTTATTTTCTTTCCGTTAGGAGTCACTGTAAACTGTGTACATCCTGGCGCCGTTAACACAAAGATTTTCAGCAATAATACTCTTACAATGGCGAGGGTAGGCATGAAACCTTTCACGCCATTCTTAAAGGTAGGAATACTAATTATCTGAAACAAAATACAGATTTCACGACCCGATGTTGGAAACACAATATATTATTTAACTCGAGTATTAAATACAGATAATTAAATAATAAATTTTGTTTCTAACATCAGGCCGTGACATTTAGATGTTTGTTTAAGAGGTAATGTGTACCGCACGTAACGCTAGAAGGTATTTTAAATATGTACTAATTTTTTTTATTTCTTTGAAAACATTTGAACTGATTCGATCTAAGTTTAACTTGACTTTAAAGATTTTAGTCTCATTAAAATGTAATTAAAGGTGTTCACAGTACTGAGACGCAACTATGAATTCCTAGTAGTAGGAGCCAGAGTTGAAAATGATTCACTTCTGGTGACCCGGCCTGACCCGGACATAGGTGACTTGGTCCGAAACCTTATCGGAATGTCCCGGTAACCCCGTTGACCCAGTATTGACCTGACTGACTCTTTATTGACTCCAATGACCAGACTGATTTCATGATACGAATGATCGAATACTGACTAAGGCCTCAGACCACACGACTACCTCTGTCTGCTGTTATTTTCACACCCTTTGGGAGTATTTTTGATCTTTCCGGGGATATGAGACTATTTTCACATGTTATTATCATTACCTGAAATTTTGGCGCTACATTTTTCGTGCTCTGGGGATAAAATCGCTATGTCGGTAACCCCCTGAAAGAAACACTGTTCAACGCCACAGTTTTTGATAAGGAAAGAATAAATCCTCTTTCCTGACTTCCATGTCACCGTCTAGTAGGTAGGCTTGCCAGGTGTCCCGTATTATACGGAATTTTTACGTATTTTTGAGGTGAGAAATGCTGTCCCGTTTTAACGACCTTTTCTCCTGTATTATACACATTTCGCTTCTGCCGTGATTATCACTATGCATTTGCCGATTCTGCACTTTCACCCGTTTCTGCGAAATTTGACTTCCTTAGCTGGCTTCCTTACATGAAGTCAAAGCTGGCTGGCTTTGACTTCCTTACATGCTTTCATCAACATCACTAAAACTATGGTAAACTTTATTTTTATATTGGCCAGTCTAGTAACTTTGGACTTCGGCCCTTCACGATTCGATTTTAGCTGTTAAAATCCACACCCATGCCCCTTCCGGGACTTCAAGCCGATAGCCTATCGCCGCAGACCGCTCGGACACTCGGCCGGCATCAACATCACTAAAGTAATTTTATAACGCGATGCTGATGCAGGCTACGATGTGAACTCAAAATGGGTGATCATTTTTATACTTATGTTGATATCTTTGTTCTGAATATTCCTGGTTAAGACGCGTTTGTTGAGAGTTTTATCAATTCTTAAAAACAAATCGAAAGATGATGGGAATAGATGTCATCAACTGTGATAATTAAAAATTCAAGTTTTATTTAATTTTGATCATAGTTGAAGTGCTAAGTGAAGTAAAATATTACGGTTTTTAAGGTTAAATCCAAGTGGGGTTTCCCGCCCTTTTTGTTTTACGTCAATTACTCCAAATTCAGTGCAGGTAAACAAAATTTAACTTTCACGGACTAATGTTCATTTTGTTCTTCAATAATGAGTACAATTAGATTTAAAGAAACGCTACTAGTAACCTCAGGATTGTGTGCAGACACTTTTCGGACAGAATAATGTCCCAAAAGTGTCTGCACACAATCCTGACGTTATTATTAACATTTCCTTAAAACTAATTGAACTCATTATTGAAGGACGAAACGAACTTTGGTCTGTGAAAGTTACATTTTGTTTACCTGCACGGAATTCTGAACAATCGACGTAAAACGAAAAAGGCGGGAAAACCCACTTGGATTGAGTTTTCAGAACTAAAATAAATAATGTATGTAAATTTGAATACGTAGCAGTTTGTTCATTATCAGAATTCATGTGCTTAAAAATTTGATAACATATTTCTAAGTGTTACCTCAAGAGTTCTTGCTTTCTTTTCTTGATTCTTGATGTTGTAAGAATTGCATAAGCGTCAGGATAACGAAATTTCCTTCATCTGGCTGTCGTCGCCTGTCCTCTATTGACATTCTATAAACCTGGCCACCCTACCGGCTAGAAATCGGGTCACAGGGTCAGGCCGGGTCCCAAGCAAAGATGACCGAGTGACTTGGCCCAAAAATGGACCCCAATGACCCGAGATTTGGCCCAGAAAATTACCCGAATGATCCGGTGACCCCTTTCAGCTCTTTAAGAAATAGCAGCAGAGGTATTTGTAATAGTAGAAGAGGGCTAGTTACAAGTAATAAAGTATTTACAGTGGTAATATTAATGGTAGTAGTGGTTGTTGATGATATAGTTGTTATGGAAGCAGCAATGGTTTTCAGTACATTTCTACCTTCCCCCGGATTTTAGTTGACGCTCTGAAAGTTATCATCAAGTTAGAACTGTAATAGAAATGTGGATCCCAGAAGTAAAGGGGTCTAAAGTGCATTTTCGAATAAAAAAAGGCTGGAGGTAATTTTTTATATATAACCCGAAATATGTGTGATAAAAAATTGTCATATTTTGTAGAAATTAACCTTGGACCTTAATGTGTCCATATACTCAATATGACATTTTTGTGTCACATATATTTCGGGTTATATATAAAAGATTACCTACAACTATTTTTTATTTGAAAGACAAGAAGACACACTGACGAGTGTTATGCTCATTTACATACCAATATATATATATATATACATTCATACAGAATGTATTTACTAGTTTTTTTATTTTCACAAATATAAATTGTAGTTCAACAGATTTTCTTACACACACACACACACACACACACACACACATATATATATATATATATATATATATATATATATGAGCACTCCAGGCTTTTATTTTTTAAATATAATTCTACAAAGTTATTGTAGATGGCATTTGCGTTTTGCACCAATTAATACGTTCTGGATAGAACCATATATTCTACATGTTATTATTAATAATACAGGAAAATACAAAATGAATACATAATATATACTTAATTAATAAAAAAAATATAAATGTATAGAAACATAATTTCTGGCAAAGAAATTAAGTTCAGAAGATTCGGAAGGCCACCATCACAATCACTGCAGATCGTTATCATGAACTATGTCTTCGAAATCATTGAAAAAGTCTGAATGAACTGCTTTCTCATTTGCCACCAAACATATTAACAGACCATCAGAACCCCCTACCTCTTCCATCTCCATGTATGGTCCAGCTCCTTCAGGAAACATTTCATCTGCTACAACGGTAGGCTTCATGTTAACACTTACCTACTTACAATTATGGATAGTGACAAACGTTCCGATAAATAAATCAAAATTACAGTAGGAATATCTCATCTAATTCCTTGCCTTTTGGTATGGCTCCCTGGATTGAAGCTACATTACCTCTTGAATACAAATATAAATTGTATTTTCCAACTGATTTTCAAAATTTCACAAATATTAATTCTATGTATCAACAGTTTTTTATATTTTCACAAATATAAATTGTATTTATCAACATTTTTCA